>VKOC01016347.1:0-182653 GCA_009364415.1 Spea multiplicata
ATAGCTCAGCATTAATTTAAGATATGATCCTATAGTATATAAATCCCATGCCCTGTAAGTTAAGTATTGATAATGATGAAGAATATAAAAGTAGGCATATCAAAGTGATTTATTTTATTCAATCTGAGTTATTTTTTTAATTGTAATATTACTCTACAATTCACCACCCTTGTGTTCTTACATTATCTTGTGTTAGTGAGCAATAAAGGCATTTTAAAATATAATTCATATATTGATATAATAATGATAGATGCATTGAAAGAGTATGCAAAAAGTGGAATTGATCAATAATATAATACACAATATTATATTGTACAGTATATTCATTTATACAGACAAACTAATACATTCAGCAAAAAAGACCCTGCTTACAATCGAGCAGGACCTTTACTCATTTAAGGGTTTTGGCTTTAGACTGTTATGTTTCTAGTTTTGTCATGGGCCCTTTGAATGTTTGTTATCAATAGTGCTGGGCCAATTGTTATATATATATATATATAAAAATAAAATAAGAGACAAAAATAAAACCAAGCAGATCATGCTAGCCTAGAAATAATATCTTTAGGTATTGTGCAATTTAATATCAATTATATAAACAGAAATGTTATATATAATGTTATGTATATATGTATATATATGTTATATATATATATACATACAAAACATTATATATAACATTTCTGTTTATGTAATTGATATTTCAAATATAATATCACCAACTTCTCATCCACTATTTTTGCATAATTTAGCACACATTCTGCGCACATGTAACATTTACAGACATGTGAATTAGAATATTTCCCAATTTCCCAGCCTAAATGCAAATTATTCATTTGAAACATAATTTGTCCCTGAAGTCTTGTAACAGAAGACATTTTATTTTTATGTTAATAGAGATGCTAATATATTAACCCATTGATTGTTGGGGGGGGATGTGATTCATTGTGTTGCCATGTGTTGCACTCCCCCACACCCCTCTGGCTCTTAAGAGGTTAAAAGAGCAAAATATCTAATTAGCCGGAGGCATTCCTGTATGGGAAAGCGCATGTGTTATATGCTACCTGCCTCCTACTGAGTTTTCTTTACACACTTGTCAGTGCTGAGGCTTCTGTATAGATTGTCTAAGGGCACTGCCCAGAATGACAGGCTCTAAACTCTTAACAGAACCATGACAAATGGATGTTGTCTTAATCTGTGAAGAACCGCCACGCCCACAGCAATTAAAGCCTGTAAAATATAGTGATATCATACACATGACATCATTATCAGTAATTGGGTAATCATCATAAAGGCAAAGACATGTATTTTATTACTGCTAATGTCAACAGCTATCTATTCTATACACCCATAAGGAAAGAAATTCACATTCACCATAGGAAAAGTGTTCTATTTATTAATCAGTTCTGCACAATATTCCTTTATATAACAGCCCTATTGCAATGCAAAGTCCTGGCTGATGTCATAATTAAACTGTGTTGTGTTTAGATTGGGTACGCCTGACAACAGATGAGTGTTGGTTGCGACTGGTATAGTTATTGTAATATTATT
Source organism: Spea multiplicata (assembly GCA_009364415.1). Taxonomy (NCBI): domain Eukaryota; kingdom Metazoa; phylum Chordata; class Amphibia; order Anura; family Pelobatidae; genus Spea; species Spea multiplicata. Next base: position 1,549 of record VKOC01016347.1, read on the forward strand.
ATTAATGACTTAGTAATTGTTTGTGCGACTAATTAACTAGCAATGATAAGAAGCCACAGAGCTGAACCTACCGAATCTTTCATATAGTTTAGTTGATATGAATGATGTGCAGTAAGTAGCAGTCAGGAAATCTACTCGATCAGAGAGTACTGTAGATTTCTTATACAGGCGGATTTTGCGTCACATTGTTTCCAGCGCTTCTAAACCCAGAGATTCAGTCATTTTGTGGCCATTGACAAATTGCTACTCCTATTTTGGTAACCAAGTTTTTTGCTGGGAAATTTTCATACATTGCTTCAGGTTTCATGTGATTGACAAAAGCAAACATAATAATAAGTTTAAAGCCTTACTGCCTTTATTTTGAAGAGATATACACATAGCAGCATTTATTTTTCTTAAAATAATCCTTGTCCTCTCTTCCCCATGGTCACCTTATTTATCTTTTAACCTGGGTTTTACGGCTTTAATCATCCTTTTATAAAATGCCATTGTTTCCGCTTCTTCCACCATTTCTTCCACTGCTTCCTCCACTGCTGCTCAAATGTCATCTGTCCTACATCCAACTACTAAATTATTCTCTTACCCATGTTATCCATGGAATCACACTTCCTTCTATGCTTTATTGTCATGCATTAATGGGCTGGAAAGTGTTTTAGGAGAACAATTTCCTCACCTTTACAATACTTTTGCCCTGCTACCAGAAGTTTAGGTCTTTTTGCATGCTACTTGTAATTGCATATATAACCACCAAAGTGCCTATAGTAGCCTTGACTTTGGGCCACATTTCTGGATACTTTTAGTAGTCCTTTTAAGGGTTGTCTATGCAATCTTTTTGTAAACATGTGCTGGCCAAAACTGAATAGCGTACATTGAGTATGCTATTTGGTAAATTTTTACAATTTTCCATCATTATAACTTGTGCAAGCAGACAATTCAAACCCAACAGGTCCTTGGCATATATTTACTTGACCTGAACAGAGGTCTGGCTTCCCATCTTAATCAGATTATGGAGTAAGGATGTGTGTGAACCACATATTGGGTATTCTTTTTCTTCCCATAAATATATTTTTGTATTGGAAGTCCATTGAATTCAGTATGTTCTAGAATTCGGAGTCCTGCTGGCATAAAGTAATATATACATTGTAATATCTTTAGCATTATTGTATGATTTGACAAATAAATACACATACTAAGGAAGTCGGCCTGTGAATTTAATAAAACATACATCTTCACGTTTTCAGACAATGCACGTTTAATGAAGTTCAAAAATATGTTTTCTAAGGACATTAAAACTACGGGCTGTATAGAGAACAGTTTTGAAAGAAAATGATAAAATTGGACCAGTTGCATGTGAAACCAGTTTTGTTTGAATTCCATTTTGTTCCATAACAGAAAATGATGCTAAAATAATTTGAAATAAACGTGTGAAATTATAACTGAGAAAGGCATCACTTCTACCCAAAATACCTAATGCAACAATGACACAATCAGAACGGTGTATTAGTCAAATGGAAGATCTTATTCCTGATTTAACTCTCGGTTGCCAGTCTCCACTGATTTGTAAGTAGAGAACGTTGAATGTAGCATTTGACAAGGAACTCACTTTACTGAGTCACGCGATCCCGTGTCTTGGAACACGAGTACTCTGTGTGTAGCCTACAAGCTATTGATCTGCTTCATGTGGTGTCTCCAGAGGAAACCTTCTTTTAATTTTCAGCAGCAAATCTCCAGGCATTTACGGTGTTATCATTTAAACAATAATATAGCAATAACTTACTATGCTTCTAAACAAGGCCTAGTTTATTCGGGACCCTCGCACCTGCCACTGGAGTATATGAAACCTTTTCTTTGTTGCGTTATGATAATTCAGTGTGAATAAAGGGAACATTAAGGTTCTTGTGACCATTCTCTGCAAAATACGAGGCACACATTAATAGAGTGATGTTATTAGATCGCCTGACGATTTATCAAATATGCATAGTTTAGGCCATATCCCATTGTTCACTGTCACAGGGAAATGGAAACGGACAAATAAATAGTGAAATGTACTATTACCTATATTCCCTTTTAGCAACCCCACTCAAAAACATGGGGCATTAAAATGACAAAAAAACAATGAAAGATCCATGCTGAGTTTACCCCATCCAACATCAGCCACATGGATAGATGTTTGAAGTTTGAAATGGTATCACTTAATGTTTAGCTACGGGTAAGTTTTCCATAGCACTAGAACTACCCCTATGTCCCATGTGTGAAATGAGGCGATGCTACTGGGGTCTTCCAGGTAATGAAGGTAATGGGAGATAATTGGGCCCTCCTCACCTGTTGTCTCTGTAAGTCAAATTGTTATGTTACACCCTACTTGTTTTGTCCAGTCCACCCATTGTACAGCGCTATGGAATTTGATGGCGCTATATAAAACAATAAATAATAATAATAATAAAAATAATGCTGAAAGGCTAAAAGAGATACCCCGGGAAAACACAAAAGCTTGGGATATGCGTAAATCTATCCCATATACTTAATTTCCAAATAGCCTGCTATGATATGTTTTACCCTTCATAGGAAATAATTAAATTAGAAATCTGCTAATGTTTTTGTGTCTCTCTTTATATTAATATTGTGGATGTGGTCCTACAATAATTGATAGCGTCATTATTTTGCGTATGTGATAGAATATTGGTTTTGCCTATTTTGTCTCATTAATATCCCTAACAATTTTAAGTTAATATTCCATAAAATGTATGATACTATGGCCTCACCAGTCTACATGCTCCATGGACATAAATAGTTTATTCTAGAATCATATTAATTTTTGCTCTCCTAAGCAATGGGTTCCGAGCCAAAATTAGTACTGTGTTAACACGTGTTAACAAATATATTCAAAAACCCTATGATCCTAAAACCTGCAGTTGGCTCATGTGCAGGTTTCTAATCCCTTTAGTATAAAAGAAGAGAGGCAGAACTATAAAAATCACAATGCAAATACATGGTGATGTATATCGCCAGTCTGGACCATGCATTGCCAATATATCTTATTTTTAATTGGATTTGCTATGTAAAACTTTAAAATGTTTTGTTTCCTCGACCATGAAAAATAATTGGATTGATGGGGTATAAAACAGGGAGCATATCATGGCCTAGGGAAAAAATAAAAACAAACACTAATCACAAAAGCTTTTTATATACGGTTGGATAACAATAGCCATGTACGAGCCTAAGTGGCCCTCCTTTGTTAGGCTATTCAAATAAAACTGGAACTTTTCTCCTTTATTCTTCTTCACTCTAGATTTGTTTTAAACCCACCAACACAAGCACCTGGAAATCATTCTGAGGTGAAAAACCCACTTTCCTTGAGTGAATACATTAATTAAATAAAATCTGCAGACCATGAATCATCTAAATGTGGTGGGATATTCTGAGCGTGAAGCACAGCTAGCAAAACACTGCTTAATAAAATAAAACCTGTGAAAATAGAATTAGTGAAATTAGGTTAGACTAATAAATCGTGCCATGCCCCCTCTTTTTTTTTTTACCAGCCTTGGGCTAAAATTGCTAGCTTGCCTGATCTATTGTTTCCTACCTAAGCAGGGGGCTTATTGTGTGATAAATAATTCCTTTAAAAAAAGTGAGTATTTGCATAATCACTGCTTTGAAGTGTCTAGCATTCTAAGACTCGGTTCCCCAGATCTGCAATGGGCAGAGAGCTAACAAAAAGACCCCACTCTTTCACTGACAGTATACAGCAGCACATCATAAACGGCTTCTCCCTTCTCCTTTATTCCCCATCCTCCTTAATGATTAAACTTTAGGAATGCCACAAGATAGAGTTTGTGTTTTTCCTACAAGTCAGGCGTGATAGATTTGATTGTCCGCCTTCTTAACCTCTCTCAAGACTTTTACTTTGAGCCATCTCCTAGAATATTGAGTAATAGTTTAAATAGCAACTTCCACAATCATATCCTCCCACAGGCCAAGGCTGGTAATTTTGAATGGATTCCTCTTGTAAGGAAGAATCCAGTAGCCACACAATGTTCCAGAGTGGTCATTTCCATAACTTGGTACATTTTTTTAAAGAAAAACAAAATGATTTATAAAAAAAGGATATTTTTAATTACATATTGCAATTGTTATTGATTATAAACAACATTATCTTCTAAGCTTATGTAAGCTTATGAGCGGGGCCCTAACGTATCAACGTGTCTTAGTCTGTCAATTCTAGTTTTATCATACCCCTTGAATATAATAATAATAATATTAATAATAATAATACTTACTTATAATACATTTCTATAGTGTCAGTATATCCCACTATAGCATTTTTTGTGAACTTACATGCACCTTTTTACTCAAATTGAAGCTGTCAGTTATAGTGTGATAAAATGTTTATGCTTCCTGCCACTGACCTTTTTGACTTATGTAATTGTTTAATATGTGTGTGTAAAATGACCCGGAAATGGCCATTTGCCTTTGGCATTTACCAGTAGGGTTGCCACCAGTTATGTCACCGTTTCCTGGACAGTGTTTAAGCGGTTGTGTCTGGGGGTGTGGTCAGGGGCGTGGTCAGGGGAGTGGTTTTCCAGATGAGAGCTAAAATGCTTGGTTTAGTAGAGAAAAAGAGTAGAGACAAAAAAGTACAATACAAATAACTAGAAGGGTTTAAAACATAAACCACTTTTCTGTGTAAACTTCTTGCACCGCTGCTGGCGGAACGTTATATAAACAAGTGTGAGATAAATTACCTCACAGCAATAGACCACGTGATTGTTTTAATGCCCTCGTTACGAAAAGGAGAAACTCTGTTGAGGCCTGGAGATGAATTACGAAAGAGAATAAAAGGAATCAAGAACCATATCAGACCAAGTGACAAATAGGTGTATGTAAATAATATCATACAATGAAGTATTTGCAATAAACAAAAACAACTCTGGTATATTAGGTGACAGTAATATTGATTAGGGAAGTAACTGACAGTCTAGGAATGGTCATTGTGCGCACAAGGGAGAGAGGAATGTGATAGGTAAAAATCTGTGGAATCGTTAGAAGATACCGCTGTGGTTGAGTTAGGCAACTGTGGAGACTGGGTGTTTATAAATGGATTTTGTCAATAAGTCAGCGTGTCTAACATTGGAAGAGAATATTGCAAACCAATGTTCTGCAATCGCTCTTCTTGTGGCTAAAGCTAATTTAGAAAGAGAGAAGAATGAAGAAGCTCCCTGTTGGCAACCGATGAAGTCGCTCGTACAGACCTTTAACTCCTGGAGTTCCGCCGTCAGGAGTTAAAGGTCTGTTGTACGAGCGACTCTATTGGTCGCAGGGAGACCAATGTTTGATGCCAGAGGAGGCCCCTGCAGGCGACCAATAGATTTACTCGCACGGACCTTGCGGATTTCTGCACCCGTCAACTCCTGCAATGCTCTGTAGTTAAGGTAGGCTAGAGGGGTAAGGGACCAGGGAGATTAGTTGGAGATATTAATGAAGACGAATATTCTTTGTGTTGTGCGTCTTTGTCTTCATGTACGTTTTGCCGCCGCCATGTTCGTTTCTTCAGTATTCGGGCTGAACAACGTAAACGCACCCTTCGTGTTCGTTTTCATGTTATATGTTATATGTGAGCTAGATGTGTGCTGTATAGAGCAAAAATGAAAGCGGCAATTAAATAACCATTTGAGATGTTGATAACACTCTTGCACCTTGTATAGAATAACCCAACATGTCTTTCTTATTATATATTACAATGGTGTACCGGTGTTTTAAGAAGAGAATAAGAAACCAATGTCTAATATATTATAATTTGCATAAAATCTTTTTTTGTTGGAATTCTAAAATAAAACTCATTGTGTAAATATCTCACCTTCTACATACCAGTGACTGAAACACGGCTATAGCTGCATTAGTCTGAGAAAGTCTTTAATCAAGTTGATATATTTTATTGGGCAAAGATTGGACAAGATATAGAGGTGTATAAAGGCTAGTGTGATTCTACACTATGTGTCTTCTAACTTGGCCCAATAGAAGGTATCAACTAGTACTAAAGACACCTAGGCTGAATCGGCATATCCTTAGGGTCACACAGTCTAGAGCCTTTCATATTTTACTCTGATTTCATGATATCTAAGTCTACTAATCAGTACTTTTCTCACGGGTAAATTCTTGCCAGAGAACAGGTCATGTAATACATAAGTATTTTGTGGCCATCATCCCTGAGACGACGTAATAGAATATTCACAATGGGCTTTTGAAAGGTTTGCGTTTGAAGAATCTCAGTCTCATCTCACTTATACATTTCACAGGCATTCCCATCATTTAATAAACAGGTACTACAATAAGGTAACCAAATAGGTATGCCAGTATATTATATATCATTGTTTACATGATTCTTGCAGCTAAGACAAATAGCCCCAATTATCGCAGCCTAGTTTGGCCCAAAACACAGTTTATTTTAGTAAGCAAACACTTCTATCCACTTCTGGCTTCCTGGTGTCAGTACAGAGCTCATTCAAGTGGAAAGTTGTCATCTCAGCCTTTGGCACAGGGGAAAGGATGTGACTTGATGGAGCTGTTCTTAGTTACATTAGCTTAACATACCCCTTCTGTACATGCTAAAGTGTTAGCAATAAGTAACAAATGTTTGGTGATTTTGCTTGCATTCCCAAATCAACCAAGCCATTGACATAGTGAAAGAAGATGGCCATTCTCTATTGACAGTAAACACAAACTGGAGAGCGCTCCCTGATGGATGTGTATCAATGCCAAGACAATTCATTCCTACTTCTCCTTGTGACAACAGGAAACAGCTCCAAACACTTCAATAGACACTTTCTCAAACTTTCCTCTCCAGTGAGCCGATGTGAAATTGAAAGCGACAGGATAGAGTTTCTTTCTTTTAAAACAACTATCCTTTAAGTAGGTTTTTTTCAATGAAATTCCATATGGCAAAACACTAATTTTCTTTTTAAACCATCGTGTTTCTTTTTTTTTCTTCCTGCTCAAATTATAGATAAAAATGCATATACTGGTAAAGTAAGTAGGTGATATTTTTTTCATAATCCAAAATGTAAAAGATAACAGATATTTTCTTCAATTGATTGTTTCTCACAATTATCTCTAGTTAAGTAAAGTAGTAAAGTAGTAATATTTTTTTCATGAAAAACAGCAAGTTTATACTTTAAAAAGTTTTCTTTTTAAATTTATTTATATATCAAGCTGACGAAATTCCAAGCAAATGTAAGTACACATTTTATCTCATACCCACAATGCTTTACTTGTGATGTCAGAATGCATTGTGTGCACTGGCCTACTTAAACACTGCAGAGGAATTACTGGTATAGCTGGCACTAAGGCAGTGCTTGTGTAAACTTTAATACAACACGTAATGCTTTCATGGGTTTCTGAGATGACATGAGATACATCAAATTTCCGTATTGAACCATATGTGATCCTGAAGTGGTCATTCCACATCAGGGAGTAGATTCTACAATGTACGTGGGTTTGATCACCAAATGTGTCACATGTGTCACCAAATGTGTCACTACTAATGGTTGCCTCCCACTGATCCTTATAGTCAAAGTGTTATATGTGACTACCAATCAACAACACAGCATTGATCACACCCATTGACACTGGCAATGCTCAGTAACTTTGTGATCTTGACATCAACTTCCAGAAACATATTTCGTAGCTCTTGCTAATTGTCTACACTAGCACTAGTACCCATTCCTTAATAATTTCTTTCCAAGTCACAAGAACATAGCCCAGAGCTCAGTCTTCATATTAAGGAAAAGTTAAGGATCAATGTACCAGTTAAGCCAACTGTTGATGTACAGTTCGCCACATCCACACCCCACTGTTTATGCTGACCCAGTTTGTTTCATAGTTGTACTTATAAAGTGACTATAGTGTAAGCGGACAATTAAATGGGGACTGACTATTAGGCAACTTTAGCTGCGGAGTAGAGGCAGTAACACTGTCATGTCCTAGACCATAGCAAGGTTGTATGGTCTCCTTGGAGTGCCCTGATGACAAAAGTATAGAATTGGGGGCTATATTATAATTCTCTGCCAATGACTGCAAATTTTAGATGGGCTAGCCACCAGCTTTAGTATAGGCAAATGTACTTTACCGCCTTCAGTGTCAACTGCGTACCTAATGCAATGGCACTCTTACCTCCTTTGCCCAAACCCTGAAAGCGACTGTTTTGTTTTCTCTGCTATAGTTTTCTCTGGTATAGTATATGAGCCTCCATGCTAAAAAAATAAAACAATCAAAAAGGGCACCGGATCGCTTGTGGACTACAAATCTCATGAGGGTCATTAGTGCAATAACCCACAAAAGTAAGTGCACCTGCATTACGGTATAGGGAAATATGCATCTTATATATTAGTTTTTATCGCTATTATTTTGGTATATAAGCCATATCTTATGTGTGTCTACTTTGCATTCAATTATATACTGTCACGTGCAATCTACATATATGTGTAATTTTATATATTGGATACATTTGCTAAGGGATATTTTTTTGTTACGTTTCTGCTTTTTTATCACTTGCCAGGCTAGAAATCCATCCACATTACCTCTACATTTATCTGCCCATGTTCCCTTAAATGTAAGCTTAGCAGTGTCTGAAATAGAACATATATCCTACTATTTAAAAACCTTTATGTTAAACTATCCCAGTATGCTACTAACCCACTCATCTGGGTTAGTTTGAGCCACTTAAGCTAATGGTGTTTTTGATATATTATCCTGGCACTAAAAAAAGTAACATTTCTCCCCTTTTTAGTGAATGGGATTTTACATGAACCTTCTGCTGAAATCTGCATTTTAGAATAATCTGGAATTATTAAGGAAGTTGCATCAGGGATCTCATATAGAAGAAGAGAATTGGAGAAAAAAATCAAAGGTTTTAGTTTGTGAGGACATTGCCATAAAAGCTTAATCCCTTGTCGCACAAAGGTCATCTTTCCTTTAAAATGTGTTTATGATCCCTTTGTGTATTGTATTTTGCCACAAAAGCTCCTCTGCAGTCTTAAGGATGAAGGGGCAGGTCTATGGCTCTCATGGGGGTTTATTGCCCTCGCTGGCATAAGAATAGCGACAAGAGACCAAACTAGTGCCAATGTGACAAAAGCTGAGCCCCAAGGGCTTGCTTGAGCTGACTTTCATGTAGCACATAAATCTTGCAAGGAACAGGAATAATGAAAAAAAAGGCTTCTCCTGAGGGCTCCATGATTTCTTTTAACAATTTCTTGGTCTCTTGATTTCTGCAGTCAGTGGTCCAGGAGAGGTGATGACAAGAGGAGTGAGTAAATACTGAGTACCACTTCTTTTAATTTACATTAACGTCCATCCATACGTTTCTTTTTTTTTGTGAATGTGTCCCATACAGGTGTGTGACTAACCAGGAGGACATGCAAGCATCTATATTACACACACATCCATACATAGAACGCAAACCTTGCATAAAACACGTATGAATTAATGAGCTGCCCAGAGAATTCTGTTAAGCACGCGCTTACCTCCAGCAGCTCTTATATTTGTTGCATCATTAGACGATCGCTTTACTGCACTTCATTGTAATATTATCAATGATTATTATTTCTGTATTATTTCTGTTAATTTAAATTATAGCACCCCTATATTCAGAGATAAAGCTCGTATATAAAACAAGCACCTAACATCAACTAACCTCAACTACTAGATTGTAATTACAAAAAAGCAAAATTATATGGAAATCGACATACCGGTAAAGAACAGGATGCATATATAGCAAATACAGAGTATGTTGTTCATATGATGCGAAAAAAAACAACACAATCCTGTTTTGACATAACGAATGCAGTGAATAATATAATAATAATTGCGAAAATTGACCACTGTTTTCTACATATTTCTTCAGTCAATGTCAACAATAAACAAAACATAATAAACAAGATTAAGTCAAAACTGCCAGGTGTGCAGTTATTTATTGATTTATTGACTTATTAATTTTTCCCCAGGATGTCCTGCTTGAGGCTCTGTAAGTAAGTGTCTGGAGGTAAAATTTAATTAAGGGGGGGATAGGGATCCAGTGGACGGATTGGTGCATAGTACCAACAGTCACCATCCCATCCCAAAAGACGATCTGATGCAAAAAGGTTTTTAAAGTTCCTCTGGGGCACCTATTAACAAGAACCTGCTTGCAGTACCAATACCAGGATGTCTTAACTTGTGTGTTAATTTTGTTGTCGTATGTTGTCAAATTTAATGTTATTGTTAATTTGTCCCTATTAAATGTCCTCCCCAGATTTTAATGATCCAGTCAAACCTCGGCCATCTGTTGGCACTATGCACCATTCCCTCCACTGGATCCCTATTTCCCCCTTAATTAAATTTTACCTTCTTACAGAGCCTCAAGCAGCATTGTGCCCCCTAAAACGTTGCTGTTATAACTAAATACTGGTTGGACCTGGAGAACTCCAGGTGAACCACTGCTCTCCTCTGGGTTGCGGAAGCGGGGGTCCCTGTATCCTTCATCTTATCTCATCTTAGCAATTTTGAAAAGAAGAAACATGTTGTCTCAATTTTCAAGCTACCCATTTCACTGACATCATAAACCTATATATGATCAAATCACGTTTGCCAAAACAGTTCCTCACCTTCTGTCTCAATCACCTTCAATCACTCAGTATCTTGTTCTCAATCTTTATCACGGTTTTAGGTCAAGGACAACGTTGTTTTTTCTCTATGACCCACCTAGACATTTCCATGTGTATCAGACCTTGATAAGAATGGGATATAAGTGAACATGCATGGAGAATGTCCATCATTAAACAAGCAGGAAACATGTCCCAAAATTAGGTCACCTTGTACATTTTGTGTTGGAAAATCAGCCATAGGGAAAAGTGAGACATGAGCGGGTTGAGGGGGAAGGAAACACGTGGAGTTATAAACATGGATAGGATGGAATGGACATTGGAAAGCAGAAAAATGAGGGTATGTGGTAAATGAAATTGACAGGATGGTCAAAAGAGACATAGGGTTAGAGGAAAACAGAAAACACAAGAGGGCCAACTAAAAGAACAGGAGTAAATGGTACAATGGAATGTACATGGCAATACCAGGAGCAGTAATGGGTTCCAACTCGTCAGATGATGACCTAGACTCATTAAGCGAGTTTGAGTTGGCTATGTTGTGATGGAGTGCGATGTTTTGCTGTTACTGAAGTATACAGTATTGGTTGGTGTGGTGGGGAGTTGCATGTTCCTCTGAGGTGTATTGGCAAGATGTGGCTTGGTGGAATGTGCATTTCTCATATGCTATATTGAGGTATATTGGCTGGGTAGAGCATTTAAGTCCTTAAACTGAAGTTTCCCATTAGTTTTCATATTCTCCTTTGTGTACCTTATTATTCTGAGATTTTACTTGTACCATGAAAGAGCCATATATATATAGACATCTTGACAGCCTGTTAAAGTACTCTCGAGACAACTGCCTAATCAACTCAAAGTCCTAAGCAGCAATCACTTAGTTATTCCTTTTCTGTCTCATGACAAAGGCAAAGAGATGGCCTGATGCCTTTGGCTTATTTACCTTAGTGAGTTAAAAAATTAATTACTGCTTGGAGCAAACTAGTATAGCTGTCCTGAACAGCCTTTTATTAGCACACCCCTTCATTAATTTCCACCAGCGGATTTGCTGTTAATGGTTCCCTGGTCCCAGTCAGCTAAAAAGCAGCATCTGTGCCATTGAGTAGAGAAGCCGAGGCCAAGGCAGGGTTAGGGATGAGGGGAGGAGAAAGATGCTATTTACAAATCAACCTTAATTAACATGATGACTTAGTCTTAGGGGACTCGCATCCCCAAGCCCACAGCAACAATCACATAGTTTACACTTCATCTCCGCTTTAACGGATGACACTGCTGTCAAAACTCTTTTTTGTTTTAACTCTTTCAGATTCATACAACCCATTGAATGAATAGAATGGTACTAAAAGGGTTAATATAATTCTATGTACACATGCATGTGTATCTTAGAATTATATTTGTTCTTGTATCTGTCCAACATTTTCTTTTCCTTTAATAGATAAAAAGATGTTATGCATAATTGTCGAAATGGGATTTCAAGGATGTTTGAAGAAAACTAAAAACCAGTGACTTTATTAATTCAGCACCAAAAAAAAGATATATTTATTTTAGTCTAACTCTGAAGACTGGGGAACAATGAACTCACATTACTTATGCTTTTGGGTGGAATGTTCTATTAGTGGCAACACATAGTCCCAGCCTCCACTGTGAAGTCCCCTAGGATCACCAGAGTTTGGGAAGCCAAGCTCCTTGTTTGGTTCAGAACATATCATGGATTTAATCTCCAGTTAATTGGACACATTCCCTTCATCTTTCATGGGGTACAGGAAGATGAGAGATTACTCTAACCAATTGTCTATGTAACACAAACACTCAAGTCCACCCTCATTTTTTATTTGTTTTGTGATGATTCCTTGATGTTTCAGCCACACTTTATGACCATATATTGCTTAGCCTGCCACTGCAGGTCCAGACCAAACCTTAATGGTGTCCAGGGGATGCTTTAAATTGCTTAAGAGTCTCATTTGGTTGAAGAAACAATGCAGTCCCATTGATTCAGCTCCTTGGTAAGCAATATAGTCGTGAAAAATGAGTTAGGACTTGTCAAACGTGGGGTATATTGACGTATTGGCAGAATCCCCAATATTTATGCCTTGGATAGGTGTTTTTGACTGGGTATGCGCTCAATTATTGCTTTGTTTTGTATTTCTACCACTAGCCTTTTTCCATCTCTTCAGTCTCTCCAGCTGTCTCAGCTTTTTATCTAATGTTGTATGACTCACACACATGTACAAACATTAGCAGACACTAAAATTACATTTATTATATGTAGTAATACATTTCTTCACATCATTTGGACACCTTCATTTGACATCTATTAACTAATGTTGAAGTTGTCGATCCTGCTCGTTTGACAACTCTAGAAGCTAAGGATTTTTTTGAAGTTGCTGTCGCGCTGCAAATTCTCCCTTTGAATTTTGTCATGTTGCTTTGAACCCCTTTTCAGGTCTTCTGCCAACTTGATTTAAAGTTAATTTCCACGAATAGACGAGTTGCTAAGCTTTTTACAGCACTTTGTGTTGACAGTTGACTCAACTTCTGTGAATAGCTGAGCTACTCAATTTCAGCCAACTGTTGACCTTGTTGAGCAACTTGACACAACTCACTAGGTGATTAGACCTATATATGTTCATTTTGCAACTATGCTCTAATAGTTTTATAACTAATAATTGAATGGATTATTAACTTCACACAATGCATTAATAAAAACTGTTTGTATGTTTTTGCTTGTTATAAGGCTGTAGATAGTGAGAAAGGGGGTAGCAAGAATATTGAAATAGAGTCAGAATGAGAGAGAGAATAAATGTATTAATGTGTAGATGCATTGTGTGAATGAGAGAGAATAAATGAATTAATGTGTGGATGAATTGTGTGAATGAGTGAGAGAATTAATGAATTTCTGAGAATGCATTAATGAATTTGTGTAAATAATTTGTGTGAAAGAGTGAAAGAATAAATGATTGTGTGAATGAATTGCATGAATTAGTGAGTGACAGTAACAAAGATGTTGTACGCTGGGCTGTTTGGGGACAAAGATTGCCAGTCCTATGTATGTGTGATTTGGGTGCTGGTCAGGTTCTATGTGGGCAGTGTGGATGCCAAGGCTGGCCTTTGGAGTGTGCAACCTGTGACCTATGCCTGTTATTTAGGGGGTTTTATCGATACCTTAAATTAGTTTTATGTGAATTCCAATTGATCTATACGTGCAAAGCTGGGTTTTTGTCTTATTCTGTCGATCCATATCTTCTATGCTATTTCTTTCATACATTATTTGTATGTCTTATTGATCGATACCTGGAGTGCTGTTTCCATGTGTTGTTTATTAATGTGTTGTTTATTTATCTAAACCTTCAGTGCTGAGTTTACAGTTGATGTGATTTCCAGTTGATCTATACCTGCAATGTTGGGTTTGTGTGTTCTGTTGATCTATACCTGCAATGCTATGTTTCTATACATTATGTATGTATACCTGCAAATACAGGTCTTATTCAGTTGCACGTGCTGTTTCCATGTATTGTTTATTTGATCTATACCTGAACTACAGGGATTAAGTAAAAGAGAGATGTGGCTTAGTGAATGAGGGGACACTGGGATGATTACGGGGGAGAGGACCTCTCAATGTCACGTGCAGTCAGAAGGAGAGAAGACTGTACTGACTTCCCCTAAAACAGTCTTCCCCTAATCTGCAGTCAGTGTGGCAAACTATTTTTTTTTTGGTGTGGTAGTGGAAGGAGCATGCTAGGGAGCGTGGCCCCAAAGGAAATGCTTGGGTAGGGTCCAATTTTTTCGCTATAAAATATATTGACAACTCGGTCTTATATTTATATATATTGGCAGCAGGGGCTAATATTAATATATATTGGCAGCAGCCAGGAGGCTAATATTAAATATATATTGGCTGCAGGGGCTAAATGTTTAATATATGATCGGCAGCAGCGGCATCTAATATTCTATATAATATCGGCCAGCAGGTCTAATATTAAAGAATGAAAAATAACTGCCAGTTTCAGCTGTTATTTAAATCAAGGATATTTACTTCGATACTTTTACTTCATATTTTACATACCATATATGTAGTCTAAAAATGCATGTCTTAATGCAATATATATATATGTGAATATCATCATATATATAATAGTGTATATGTTAGCATGCTTTCTTAATCCCCCCTATTATCGTCTCCCTTTTCCCCCCAATATTCCCCACCCCTAAATATGAAAGCTGGACAAGCCACTGGTGGTGACAAACATGTAGTAAATGTATTTTTATATTCTGGAAATAACTTTGTTGAAGAGAATGACAGGTATTTGTTGCGACGAGTAAGACATGAATGCAATATATAATTAGTTGTATTACTCTTGCCCATTAGAACCTATTCAGATCCTGTGTCCATACTTACCTACTACAGGTGTGATAGCAAGGGGTGAAGCCTTTGAAGCTTCTTTTCACACCTGTTCAAGTGGATGCCGAGCCACCACCTGTTTTATCCACAGACTTGGGGATTGCTTCACTAAATGTTAACCGCTTTGTGCAAGCTCAGGTGAGTTGCATTTAATGAAACAAATCAAGTGTTCTCCATGGTCCATTCAGATTCTGTAGAACATGGTGGGCTTCCACTAAAAAAGGAAACACAGATATTAACATTGCACATAGGTACATTTCCATGTGTGTCATGTATTTAAGTCCTGCAACAGATACATAACAAAGAAAAAAAGATCCCATGGAATGGAATAACTTGTATTTTTATTCCTACAGTAGGGTGCAGCAGAGAACTGCACACAAATATGTTAATGTTAGGATGGAGAATACTTGCAGTTGTTCTAAGAGTGGACTAGGAATGGACTTTGTCATTATAGTAGAAGATTGTCAAATAATTTGTTTTGCCGGGAGCTGCTGGTGTGATCATCCAACAACACAGAAGCTTGTGCCCTGTACCCCGGATGGACATGAACAGACAACTAGACAACAACCCATTTTCTTATCGTATGCATGTTCAACTTAATTAATTTTCACTCTATTTTATGGTAAGCCAAATTGACCTCTGTCGCTACTTGCATTAATAAATAAATAAATTCCTTCATTCATTGATCTTACACATATAATGAATAAAATAACAACCACCAACTCAGGGAAGAAAATAAATAATAGCCGTATAGAAACACAATTTTTAACTGATGGTGTGGACTTATTTTTTTAGCATTAGTGTTTTGGCTAAATGGGAGGTCGGTTTGTGCAAAGAAGATTCTTGTGGTCATTGCACTCCAAGTGACCTTTCCTGTGGTGTTAAAGCCTTTCACAGCCATTATTTTGAAGTCAGTAAAAATCTAAAAAAAAATACATAACCAGAGCTTTAAATTGTTGTTTTCTGAATTTAGATTTAGGTACCCCGTAGCTTACTGCCCTATATTCCTTTTCAATGAAGATATTTATGACCCTGCCAATAATGTGAAAGCAAAACAAGTGACATTTCCTCAAAGGCCTATGTAGAGCAATGGCAGTTCACAGTTAAAGTGTGTCCTCCGAACAATCAAGTAATTAAAGCATAACATTTTCTGCCTCCTCCTGCATCAGCATGGTTCTCAAATATTCTAGCATATTGTCTTTTCCGGCAATAAATCTGACATGTGGAAGCAAGTCGATTGTGAATTTAAACATCCTTAGCAGCACTTATCCTATTGTCGCATGAAAATCAGGATCGAGGACTAAATTGTATGATGTAAGAGGCTAGTGTTAGCATGAGGGATCTGTGTGTTGGCAGTTGGAAAGTTATAGGCGGCCAATACTTCAATTTTCAATCGACCTACCATCGCAAAAATGAGATAGTGTCTTGGAACTCCACATAAACCGTGGTTTACAATACTATACCATACAATGCTTAAACTAAAGCAAATAAACGTTTCTAAAAACACGTACGTGAGTTCTTGACATTGCCAAGCCTTGTGTTTTATGCTTCTAATAAGGTTCTGCGTTTATGAGATATGGGGGCTGTGTGAAAAGCTACGCACACAATAGCTTAGACTTTTACCTGCACAGCTTGTCATCATAGTGTGCATGTATAAAGTACGGCAGTGATATACAATGTATGATAATATTGCTGTTCAGCTGCAGGATATTCCGAATGTTCTTGCTATTCACTTGGGTTAAAGTTGCAAATGCCTTCAGGATGACAAGTAGAACAGGCCATGGCAATAAGCACACATCAGCCAGCCAGTTCAAGATCACCTGGCAAAGCCAGTGTGGTTTGCGATTCTCAAAGGATTAACCACAAAGCACTGGATTATTGGGTCTGCAGCTGCACCGCTCCTCGACAGTGAAAGCGTGTGTGCACAGTAAAGGGATTTCTTTCACCCCCTGCATGCTATAATCTCTATAAACTACATTTAGCCTCTGTTGTGAAGCCACAGGGTCTCTGTATCTAAACAAACATTTTTTTTCCAGACAAGAAAGGAAGATGCTGATCTCACAAAAAATGAAAATGCCAATATCTGTTGTCGAAAAGAAATAATAAGGTGCTCTTGTTCATCAGCTTCACACATAGCACGCTTCATCATTTTGCTTTACTATGGGAACTCTGATACATAATCTCAAACGCACATGCATATATACATATATCACGTCAAATGTTGCTTGCTGCTCACTCAAAATGTGTATTTAGTACCAAAACAATGAACATAAAAATATATTTTTAATAATATATATCTTTTCTTAACATAGTTACTTTGAGCCTTTACAAGGTAAAAGTATTAATTCTAAGAGTAGGACGTTATATACTGGAAGCAGAATTGCCGTCTTACCTGTGCCTCACCTTTCATACCCTCTTATTTGTTAGTATATGTTTAGTAATCTATTTATTTAACGATACTTACACTGACATACACTTGTGTGGCTTTCACCTCTTGTGTAATATACTCTCACAGTCATCTAGATTGTAAGTTTGTCTAAGCACGCTCCTCCATACATTTTGCTTCTATAAAACTAAATTGTTATGTGATGCGCAAAAAGTACCGCTTGTTTACTGGTTGTACAGCTCTGCAGTATATGATAGTGCTATATAAATCAATAAATATTAAGCGAACATCTATGCCTATTTTTAGCCCACCAGAGAGAAACACTTGGCTAATTACCTAAGCTTCTCTTCTTATATGGACCCCATTATCATACCTGAGAACATCTGAGGTCAGCCCTTCCTCATCTGGGGGAGTGGCTTTGCACAGGTCCTTGCCACTGATAAGGGCGGAGCTATCCCCAGATAGCAGACAACTGTATGGGAGTAGGAGGAGATTGGGAAGGAAGTGGGTGTGGCTAAACTCCGCTCCCGCCCCGCTCTCCGGATGAAACCACGTAGCCTATTCTATATAACACGGTTGGATCCCAATGGCCTACAGGGCACCTTTGGGTTCATTGCGAACCCAACCACAACGGGAGAAAATATGCACTCTCAGTGCTGAGCTCATGGTTTCATAGTTAGGCCAGTTTCACCCCAACTGCCACTATTAAACTAAAATAGTACCTACAAAACTATTAAAGAAAAAATGCTTAAGGTAGTATTAAAAAGTTTATTTAGTGATGTCAAATTTGTGGAGGTAAGAGATACACTTCAATATTTTAGAGGCATACAGTATATAAGGTTGTATTGCTAATGTTTCTAACATTCATATTGCTTGATCTCATGTATAGCCCTGATTTATAATGGTGGGTATAGACCCGCTCAAATTAACATTACATTTCATGGTCTTGAGGTAGTGCTTCAGCTGGTTTTAGGTTTCACTTACAATATTTCACAAAGCATATATAATCATTCAATAACAAAAGGGTGTATCCATGTGATGTTGACTATATAGCATCCCCTGTTTGTTTATGTAATTCCGCTAGGTTGGGTCTTGTTAGGGAAAGACTATGGCATATTTCATTGCACTCTCCATGTTGTGTTGTGAAGAAAAGCTCTATTCCTCTCTTCCCAAAATTAGTGCAATTTGCTCCTCTGCGGCGACTTGCTTCCAGTGAAGTGTTTTTAACGGAATGGAATTGCGGATCTGTGAGGTAAATAAGGGCTTCTCCTTTATTACTTCCTGTCACCCAACCTAAAAGATGAAATAAATATGCATGGTGAGTGATCTGAATCATCAGAGAAACAATAAGGCTTCAAGATTCATGCTAGATATTGGGTTAAAAGTGATGTCAAATATCTTGTGGGACTTTGTCTGTGATGGGGGGACAAGAAAGCCCTTGTTGCCACATCTTACCCATATACCTCAAAGGCAAAAGTGTCAAACTCCAGTGGCTTCAGACACACTATGTTCTCAGAAGAGTATTATTTAGCATACTGACAGAGTAAATATTCGTCAAAATACCACCTTTTGAGAATAAAAAAACTGTTACACTGTTAAAAATTTGAGTTCAAAAAAACATTACAATTGTTGAAAAGAAAGGACATGGGAATACGTAAAACCTGAGTATTAAATATACATGATGGAAACTAAAGATTATGTGTCCTTAGCATAAGTATATTTAAGCAGTATTTTCTCAAGATTATAACACGATATGATTCACTTTGGTGGAAAGTGGAAATGTGCCATTAAGTCAAAGATTGATTTAATAATAGTCTACTATAGCAAACAAATACTATAAAACTGGCTATAAGTATTTTAAGAGTTATGTGCCCTGCGCAGTACTAGCTATATGATAACTATGCCCTACCCACAACTTAGTTTTTTAGAGGTGGGGTGCCTCTAACTCTGGAGATCCTGAATCTTAATAAGGTTGCAAGCAGGGAAGTAATATAGGTTCTGTAGGAGACTGTCAGTTCTCAATGGTCCCCAAAGGCTTCTTGGTGAGCAAATTGTCCCTTTAAAGCTGGCACTAATGGCATCTGTTGCTAATGGCTTTGGTAATGGCTTCAACAATACAATTGATGCTTATTATTACATTATGGGCTATGTACTACAATTGCACATAAACGCAGGGCTATTTCATGCATGGGCAAGTAAATGTTTTTAAGAGATTGACAAATACGTATCAAAAGAGGATTCATACATGCGAAGACTGCCTTAACAGAGCTTGGGGGATTCATGCTATGCAACTGGTATCCAAAAGGGCAATTACCTTGTAAATCCACCACAATGTCTGAGCAACCTGAAAACTCATACGCAAAATGTCCAAGTGCCAACCCATATTTAGTAGCTTCATATTGCATCTTCACAATTTCTTTGTTATTAGATAATTTTACAAATTCTCCAAGAACATATGGCTCCATTGTGACGCATCCCTCAATTATTCCATCTTCCAAAATCTAAATGAATGAAACATGTGTTAACAGTATATGAACGTATAATAGGAGAAATGTCACACCCATATCCATAGTTCTCAAGTGTCCCTCTTTAAGGTCAGCCTTTTTCCCCAGACCCAAATACCTAGGAGCTCGGAATGTTTGCTGGTTCTGAGTGCATCATAGTGTTATGCAGCCTTCAAAGGCCTTCGAATGGTGCTGGTCTGTGGTACACCCAGCAAGGTATTTATGTGTGATGCTACCCTAGGACTAACCCCCTTCTTGGTCATCATGCTTACTGTCGAGCATTTCAATATTATATGATATACCGGGGATTCCGCCTCTTAAGGACATACAATATTTTCACACTGCTATATATATAAAACAGCATAAACCAAAACTACATAAACATTAACAATTATAAAAAAGTTAATCTGGATTTGTATTACATAATAGTGTTTGTGTATATGGACTATCAGCGCATGCATGCCTACACAAACCCTGCTAATATGTATTTATTTTCCTTTGGATGGTTGAGGGATTGAAATGGTGAGTAAAGAGGAAGGCTGCCGGGATATATGTGGGGGAATTGAAAGGTTTGTTAAGGATACTAAGTGTTACTCTAATATTCATACCAGCAGCAAGGAGGAGGGTATGTAAAATAACTGAGTGTGGATATTCATCTCATATAGCCTTTTGTTGAATTCATTCACGTAGTACTGAGCAGTCATTTGTCTCTCAACATCTTTAAAATGGTGGAGTATATTCCTTTGCTCTTTGTATTCCTTCCCAATGTATCTGAAACATAGAGAATGGGAGATTATTCCTTGGGTTTTTAAACAATGTTTGACGATGTGTTACAAATAATCAGGGACAAGCACAGTTTCCATTACAAAGCTTAGAGGAGCATATCCTATACATCATATTCTACATTCTCTGTCTTCTACTTTACTAATGGTTTTGTAATTTTCAGAAACTCATTCTATTAGTAGAGGATACACCTTAAAAACACATTAGCATAAAGTTTGATAGTACGTCACAGGCACTGACAATATTTATATTCATATTTCAGGAATACAAAAGGGAAGATTTGCAACAGAGTGACTTCACTGAACCCCTGCGTTACTCTGTTGGATGCAGTGCAGTGCTTGGTTTCTTCTATTTTTGCATATATATCACACTTAAATGTTTCAGGTCATCAAACTAATTTTAATATTGGAGAAAGATAACCTGAGTAAAGACAAAATCCAGTTTTTGATTAATGATTTCATGTATACAAAGAAAAAAAGCTATGGAACCATATTTGGCCCTTTGTGAAAAAGTAATTACCCCCTTACCTAATAAATCAAACAATTAACCACATGTAATTGTTAATTGAGTTCAATTTCACTAGACACACCCAGGC
The DNA here is from genome assembly GCA_009364415.1 of Spea multiplicata. Taxonomy (NCBI): domain Eukaryota; kingdom Metazoa; phylum Chordata; class Amphibia; order Anura; family Pelobatidae; genus Spea; species Spea multiplicata. The sequence continues at coordinate 22,844 of VKOC01016347.1, forward strand.
ATGTTTACTGCCAGCCCTGTTGAATCTAAACATCAATTAAATAGAACATGTCTTGCAAAGTGAAGTAGGCCAAAGGGTCTCAAAAAGCCGCACATGTTGCCATGATCTAAAGAAATTCAAGAACAGATGAGAAACAAAGTCATTGACATCTATCAATCTGTAAAGGGTTACAAACACATGCCTAAGGCTCTGGGACTCTGGCGTACCATGGTGACAGCCATTATCTATGAATGGAGAAAACCTGGAACAGTGGTGAACCTTCTCACGTGTAGCCAACCTACCAAAATTCCTTCAAAAGTGCATTGATGACTCTTCCAGGAGATTCCAAAGAACCCAGACTAACATGTAAAGAACTGCAGGCATGACATGCCTCAAACTGTTCCAAACTAATGAAATACACTGTGCAAAAACGGTTGTAAGGTGAAAATCAATGCTGACCAAAAAGAACACATGGGCTCCTCTCACATTTGCCAAAAAATATTTTGGGATAATATTCTGTGGACTGACGAGTCAAAAGTGGAACATTTTGGAAGACGTGGGTCCCATTATATCAATCATAAAGCTAACACACCATTCAACAATACGAACATCATACCAAAAATCAAACACGGTGGTGGTAGTATGAGGGTCTGGGGGCTGCTTTTGCTGCTTCAGAACCTGGACAACTGGACCTAATTAATGGAATCATGAATTCTGTCTTCTACAAAAAAACCCAAACCTGAATGAGAATGTCCGGCCATCAGCTCATGACCTAAAGCTCAAGCACAGTTGGGTTATACAGCAGGACAATAATCCGACGCACACAAACAGGTCCACCTCTGAGTGGCACAAAAACAAAATGAAGGTTTTGAAGTGGCCTTGTCAAAGTCCTGACTTGAATCAGATTAAGATGGTGTGGCAATATTCACCACACTATTTCAATCAGATTCAAGCAGTTGATGCTCAAAGACTTTCCAGTGTGACTGAATCAAAACAATTCTGGGCCAGTTTAATTGCAGTTCTTGCTGCCAATGGTGGCAAAAACAGTTATTAGGTTTAGGGAGCAATTAGTTATTCACATGGGTGATATCATAATCATGTAAAAGCTGCATTTTGTGTTTACTCGTGTTGCTTTTGTCTTATTTAAGTGTTTTAGATCATCCAACTAATTTTAAATTGACAAATTAAGCGAACTGAATTGACAACTGAGCAAAAATAGGAGAAATCAGGAGATGTTCAGATGCTTAAAAGATTATTGGTACCAAAGCCTTACCACCAAGCAGCTACTTTACCACAAGGCAGATACATATATTTAAAGTTGCATCCATAATAAGTATATATCAGCAATAATAATGCTGAATATATTATTTAATGACAATTTAAGAACAATATGCAAATTCATAGAGCTGCTGAGAAGAAAAAATATACCTTCCCAAAGTTTCGTCCTGGTGTAGACAGTGTACCCAGAAAGCATTTCTCTGATGGCCTTCTTTTGTAACTTTTACATATTTACCAAAATACACACAGGTTTCCTGGGCAGTCCATAACTCAGACTTCTTGGAGAATTTCAGGAGCATAGCATCTGGACAAAACCAATACATGTGACAATAGAGATACACTGATATCTATGTGTAATAATTCTGGAGATACAAAATGGACACAAGCCTTTGCAATTCACATATACAATAACAATCATATTTATTACAATTCTCAATAATCCATTCTTAGTGGATACTATAAGAGGTTTCAAAGCATTCTGAATCAGCTGGATTGGAATGGGGAAGAGAAATGCTGAAAGGTAGTTTAGAAATCAAATGATGAAAGCACTGTACAAAGGTTATGGCTTGTATGTAGAGGTTATTATTAAAGTAATAAAAAACAATATTAAGACACTAAGACATGCACTCCATGTACTAAGACATACAACACCAATAATGGTCGCCCATTTATACGAAATGTATGTATGTATGTATGTGTATGTACATATTTATATATCATACATATGTATGTAAATATTTACATGCATGTACCATGAGATCATCAATGTTTTGTTTCTTATTTGTGCCTTGGGGATAGCTTAACTGAAGATATACAAATGCTTGTGTCCTCAATTGCAACACACTGCCTTACCTCCTGTGTTTGATGTTAGGGGAACATACAGTAAAGTAACTAGTTCCACTATAACACAGTCCCCATCAGTCAGTTGGGGAGAGCACTAAATTCATCTTAGTTATGAAATTAAGCCTAAAAGGCTTGCAAAGGAAGGCAAAGGAGGAACAAATCGGCCATTGGACTTCTCTTTGGGTTTAAAGTCTATATTTTGACTATAAGCTTAGCTAATGTCTACACAATGCGAACAATTAGATAAGTTGTACATAGTGTGAATAAAGTTTCACACAGTGTCAGTATTGGGTTTCTCCCCAGGGGTTCTGTGCAGTGTGAAATTGTCTTTTTAGTACTTTTTGGTGAAGAGCTGCCAGCAGCTGCTACATATTAAAAATGCATGGAGTGTGGACAACTTTTGCATGGAGAAGATTAATGACTTGCGTCAAATATTGTAACATCCTATAAATGCCGATAAAAAGAACATACTGTAGGTGTGTATTATCATGGGGAAAAAAAGGAGAGAGTCCAAATAAAATTAGTGTACATACAAAAATGTTCATAAGGCAGTAGCGAAACAGACTATAAGTAATTATAAGCTGTGAGTTGTTTTGTTATTATCATTGGGTATTATATAGGCAGTATTTTGTTACACCGCGCTGTCCCAAGCAAGACTTGCAGTAGTGCCTTCCTCTCTTCCTCCTTCCAGATCAACTGTGTCAATCCAGAGAGAGTGTGGGCTTAGGACTGCACCCAGGAAATACTGGGGTATTTCAGGCCTATTGAGTACCTTACCAGGGATACTCCATCACTCGACATCAGAAGGACAGTCTGCAATGAGGCATGCGTCCCAGGATGGGGTGAAGCCACCTCCAAGCTCACCTGCAGCAGGTCATGGAATTGCTGATGTCCTGGGACAGTAGGAGCCAATACAGTCTGAGGCTAATCCCTTCTAATGTCCATCATATCTGCTTCCTTATCAAATGAGCCAAGGTAATAGTAATTGTATAAATAAGTCCATAATAAATGTGTAAATGAATAGCCCATTTTTTCTTATTTCTACATATTAAAAATATAATCATTTTTTTATGCAGTTTATGTGCATAAACAGTATTAGAATGTAGAAAACACTGCATTATAGCATTTTCTGAATAGAAACCTATTAACAGATAACAGGAAACATAAAGCAAAAAAAAATGTACCATAGTTTAATACTCACTGTATGTTTTTTCCCGTGGTAATGCCTTAAGTCTTTCAGTACCACCCAGCCTTTCCAGGATCCAATCACTGTCAACACCTGAAAGAAGTTTCTCACAGTCTGTGGCATCTAATGAAGGTTGTTTACGTATCAGAGCAAAAGAGCCTCTACTGGAGACTGATTCAGATATGCTTCCAGAAAATTGTGCTGACATTGCCCAAGAGCTGGATCCGTAGCTGCTATTTAGCTTATCTTCTTCCTCCTCAGTAGTTACGCACAAAAAATCAGCATCTGCTGGCAATAAACTTAGAGGGTCAGCTCCAGAGTCTAAACTACTGGCAGTGGTCTGTAGCCACAGGGACTTTTTACTTGAGGAACTATCCACAGATCGTTGTTGCTTAATGACATTAAAATCACTGCCAGTCTGTAGGTTTCCTTGTGTTTTGGCATCAAAACATCTGCCGTCAGGATTTTGATATCTATCTTTGTCCTGATTTGTAGATGAAACTGGAGACTCCGTGAACGAGCCTTCATGTGTACCTATATCATCTTTTGTCTCACCGTCTGGGTCTATTCCCCAATTTGCCATGTGCCCAATGTCACCACCTACATCAAGTGGGTGACTAATACAGTCGGTTGCAGATTCTGTTTCAGCACATGGATCGACAGTTTCATAGTATTCAGCATTTGAAGTTTGGCCATAAACATCAGGCATATTACCGAGTAAAGACCTAGAAGCATCTGATTCACTTCTAACCAGAGGTGATGGACTATTTTCATTAAAGCCCTCTTCCCCTTCATGGACTGATAAGTCCTGAATCGGTAAATCTTGTTCATCCTTATTTTGTCCTGAACCTGAATCAGATGTTGTGATTGCACTGGTGTTATTCATTTTATCTGTCTCTTCACTGTCCTCTTTCAATAGCTCACTCTCATTAGTGACATTTAATGATTCCCAACTGGAAGAGGAATTTGACACATTGTACCATGAACTAGACGTAGAATTACCACTCTCTTGCATCTTTCCCAATGACTTTCTGTTTGTACCATCCAAAGAATGGGTCAATGCATTGGAGCGCACAAGCTTCCTCCTCCGGCCATGTGTGCCACTGGATAGGTCAGTGCCTCCAGTTGTAGGAGAGCTGCTGTCTTCTGCTGTACTAATAGTGTGTGTTTTCAGAGCAGTCACACAAGCACCTGGTTCTACGTCTGTGGCTTTGTGATTTCTGCAGGAACTCTCAAATGCTTCACACACTGATCTGTGATGCTGGGAAAACATTTCCAACACTTTACTGAATTTTACATTCCCAGTCAAAATAGTTTTCTTTGCACAGTCTCTGTAGCTGTCAGGCACATATGAATGGTCATCTGAGGTTGCAAAAGGTTGAACCTGTAGGCACTCTTTAACAGAACCTACCAAAGACATGATGTCATTGGCAAGATTACCTTTATCCTGTTTGTCTGTTAACATACTATATTTGGCTAGTTTCTCCATGGCCTCACTACATAGCAAGCTCACATCTTTAGCATGAACACTTTCTATTTGAAGCCAGGTATGGATATTTGCTAGAGAAAAAGCTGCTTTAACAAAGCTGTGTAATTCCTGTTTGCTTGTTACAAGGTCTCCTGATTTCTTGGTGAGAAGACCGATCTCAAATGATTCCTTTGCTTCAGAAAGGTAAAGAGTTTTTTTTTCCATTAGACAATCCTTTGAAAGACTGTAGGATAATAAGCATGTTCCTCTGATGTTCTAGAGACCAAACAAAATAACACTCTTTAGCAGAAAATATTTGTTCCACGTATCATAATGTACTAAAGGCTGTCAAGAACAAAAAATATATTATTATTAGAAGTAAAGGGCAGCCTCACAGACTATAGATCTTAACTTCATCAATAACTCTTTATTATAGAAGGCCAGATGTGTTGTTTGGCAAGAACTGTTCTTCATAAAATCATGTCAATTAATATTAATAATTTCATTTTAATAAAGACCAACAGGGCACCCCAAAGTATTCCTTAATTAAATTAACTTGCAGTTGACGCTAACCTTAACTAGAAGCAAAAGCTTTGTAATAATGAGCTTCTGAAGAGCCATCCGGCTCTTTAGTAAAGTTGCATCTTGACCTCTGCTTGGGTAGGCCAATTATCTATTTCCTATTACCACTTTACTGGTTTATCTTGATAAGAAAAATGGATACAACCATATAATAAAATGTCACTTCTTTCTAAAGAGGAATTTCCACCATTTTTATTACTAATATCACCTTAAATCTGAGTTTTATCTCCTTGACCAATCTACCAAGCACAATGACTCCTTATACTACTTAGTCTATGCCTATTAGAAAAGTTAAAATACAACTAAAAGAGCATAAATTTCTACTGTAAAATCACATGTATTTAACAAAATAACACGAGGTTCCATGTAAACTCTGCAATTTCAATTTTAAATGAATTGTGGGTACTTATTATACTAACATTTAAGAAGAAGGACTATACTCATCCATTTGCAGATGGATCATTAATCTCCCCAGAATGACTAAACAGCATTTAAATACATAAACTTTAATATAAGTAGTAAATTATAGTCATTTACCAAATTGGTTAGCACAAACAGTGGCGTATACAAACTGAAGGCTGCTGCCAGTTTGGATGCTTCTGCTGCTGACAGCAATCTGTGATCAAATTCTTCCAGTAAACTCTGCCAAGCAAATACAATGCCGTGGTTAGATTTCCTCTGCTACTCAAAGCTTGGTGTGCAAATTATCAGAAGAAAAGATGGACGGAATCCTGTACTAATTAATTTGGTTTATAACAAATGAAGTTCTTTAAGGTAGGATTCGATCTGTATTAATATTCACATATATGGATAGGCATAGCATCATATCAAGCAGGTATTAGTCCTCATTCTTTGTGTACCATTAAACTTTCAGTTAGAGATAGGTGAGCCAGCTGTATGGTCTCAGACCCGGCCTTCTATGCTGGATGCGTCCTGCAGATATGAAAGGACTCCAAAGCAAAAAGTGAGAATGTATTTTAGTTACCTTCAGATGTGAACTTCATTAAATACCCAAACTATAACATGTTCTAAATGATGGTTTACTATCTCCAGCAACGGTCAATTCCTATTGCTTAAGTAAAAAGAAACACTCCCATATGTAAATATGCATTTAATCGACCATTTAATCATACATAAATGCTATTATTAGGGTATGTAAAGAATGTAGGGAACCCGCTACTAAACTCATCGCTTTTAGATATGTTTATGGCATTGGGGCGTTTGAACTCTTAATTTTTTTATGGGTACACACCATAGAGAAATACAAGAGCAGCTTCAAATATTGTAGTACGGAGATGTCTAGACATTTACCTTACCTGGAATTAGCCAGTGAAACACATGCAGTATACATTTGATTGAGTGGTGATTGAAGACTGACCCAGGCCAGTGCACCAGCCACCCCCCCATGACCTACTTCTATGGTTGCAGTGCTCACTGCTGCGACAGACCAATATATTGTACTGTTACTCAGTTAGTACCTACCAAACAGACATGACTTCTGTTCTTAAACCTCTGGTAGTCTTCTGCACTCATGGAGATGAATATGTCTGCCAAGACTCCTAAAGATGTAGCTATTCCCTGCAGTTCATACAAAATGGGGTAAAGCATATCAAAAATAAAATTAACATAAAATCACATTCATCAAACAAAGGGATCTATTACATTAGAAGCTGACTTTACAATTTTCATTGCACATGTGGTCAAAAGGTAACAGCTAGATTTAAGATTATTACTTCAATTAAAAATGTGTGTGAATAATGAACCATTAGGATTAGTTTGTTCTCCCAGTCCCTTTAGTTGGTACCGTTTTTTTATACATTTCTCATGTCTTGCATTTCATTTACAATTTTGGATTCTAGATTTGTGTGAGCCATTCATGTTCTAGATACTTTCCGTGCCGTACAAAAACCACAGTAAGTAGCGCCCAGTGCTTAATATTCAATATTAATATTCAGGTTGAGTAGCTTAGTAAATAAGAACATCTTTTAGCACTTTTAGTTCTCATCCAAAATCATCTATATTAAATCAAAGTCTCTTTATTATTTTCTCTTGTGTACTTTTCCTGTTACTCCATGAGAGGTAGTAGGGTCTGTTATATGACCTGCCATTGTGCTAAACTGTACATAGCTCAGGTTAAAAGGATTTAAGATTCTATCTTCAAGAAATGCAATGAATATGCAAATGTAATAAGATTACTTTCAAGAATACAAATAAATGGTAAAACATTACAAAAAGGAAAATCATACACGACCTAACATAAAGTATATAGAAGCTAAATGAACCTCCGCGCCAACAGCTTTTATATAGATTTTTCTATATGAAAATAATTTTTAGCAAATGGGGAATACAAATGAAAAATGGGCTTAGCGCATGGTCCCTGATGTCTTACTGTCCTTAATTAAGGGGGAGTGTTCCCAAACACCAAAACAGGTTAACAAAGTGGATTTGTACCAAAGGGTATAGTAGTCACAAAGCAAATGATCTCTTTACTGTGCAAGTCCACATAGCTGGGAGGGAGGGAAGGTCTTACAGTCACCAAATGCTGCAAAGGAAAGGATTAGAGAGACTTACTCTGTATCTGCAGCATCCCTTCGAGACTTTAATAATTGATCAATTACTTAAAACACTAATTAGCGCACCTCATTGCACTGCAAGCAGAAATTTCCTTGTTGCATCTCATTATGAGCAGAAAGAAAAGATACATTTGACTGCACCCAAGACAGCTCTGTCATTATATCATTTGCTGGTCCGTCTCACCCTTAACTCTTATTAAAGATTACAGAGGTGGAAGAAGCACGCCAAATGTCAGTCCACCACCTTCTGATGGCGAAAGAGCCTTACCCCACCTCAATTTCTGCAAAAATTCTCTCCATGGGGTGCTCAAACAAAGCTGTACCTTTTTGTCTGGTATGGGCAGTTCCGAAAAGCCAACAATGGACGCCCAGATCAGTTCCGCTGCTTCATACCACATACCTGCAGGTTGGTAAAGCACATGAGTAAAGTGTTTATTGTGGAGGGACATCACTGAATGCTTAAACAATGTATCTTGTCAACAGCGTTTAATGCATTTTATTAGGAATAATATTAAAAAAATGCAATAAAGCCTACAACAATCCTTCCAACACTCCAAAAATCCATAGGTTACTTTTTTTTTTAAATGAGTTTAGATTTTTATTTGATGTTATGACCTATTAACAGCCATCTCTGTAACTAAGACATTAATAAGCCTCCTTTAGTATACAGGCTCTGCTTCAGTATGTCACAGTACATGTTGGCATTCATGGTTCCCTCAATGAACTGTAGCTGCCCTGTGCCAGCAGCATTCATGCAGGCCCAGACCATGACACTCCCACCACCATGCTTGACTGTAGGCAGGACACACTTGTCTTTGTACTCCTCACCTGGTTCCTGCCCCACACGCTTGACACCATCTGAACCAAATACGTTTATCTTGGTCTCATCTGACCACAGGACATGGTTCCAGTAATCCATGTCCTTAGTCTGCTTGTCTTCAGCAAACTGTCTACAGGCTTTCTTATGCATCATCTTTAGAAGAGGCTTCCTTCTGGGACGACAGCCGTGCAGACCAATTTGATGCAGTGTGCAGTGTCTGAGCACTGACAGGCTGACCCCCCACCCCTTCAACCTCTGCAGCAATGCTGGCAGCACTCATACATCTATTTCCTAAAGACAACCTCTGGATATGACGCTGAGCATGTGCTACTCAACGTCTTTCTGGTTCGACCATGGTGAGGCCTGTTCTGAGTGGAACCTGTCCTGTGAAACTTCTGTATGGTCTTGCTAACCATGCTGCAGCTCAGTTTCAGGGTCTTGGCAATCTTCTTATAGCCTAGGCCATCTTTATGTAGAACATTAATTCTTTTTTTAGATCCTCAGAGAGTTCTTTCCCATGAGGTGCCATGTTGAACTTCCTGTGACCAGTATGAGTCACATGACACCAGGGCGAGGAAACGGCTAAGTGGGCCCAAGTGTACTCACTTGGCAAGGTTTAGACATTAATGGCTGTGTGTTCATTTATTTTGGCTGTGTTCATATTATACAGGCTGTACACTCACTACTTTATATTGTAGCAGAGTGTCATTTCTTCAGTGTCACATGAAAAGATATAATAAAATATTTACAAAAATGTGAGGGTTGTACTTACTTTTGTGAGATACTGTATGTCATGTACATATTAGTGTAATTTCTAGGGCTATAGAACACTGTGATACGTTCATGTTCACCAAACATTCTGACCTCCAGAGAACAGATGAACACTAAAGTTGGGTGGTGGCAGTTGGGTTTTTTTTAAGTTGGAAAATAAACTGATTCTTACTACTTTGAATTAAGTAGTTAACACAGGTACCTGCTAAAAACAGGGTTATAAGTGATATAATGCATGTATAGTAAAATGAGAACAACAGTGAAAGAACAAACTGGACAATATTCTATTAAAGGACATTTGTTAAAAACACCCTTTGGGTTAAATTTACCACAACATATACCATAATGTCTACGTACCTAGTTTCTGCAAGATTTGTCCTCTGATCTGTATGCACACAGATTGCACTAAAACCCGGTCATTTTCATCAGAATAACGCCAGGATCCTATTTGTTTCATAATAATGGTAATTATTAGACACATATCTTGGCTCGGTATCATAATGAACGTGGTAAACACTACAATTGTTCCTTTTCAATCAACCATCTGAACATTCTGACAAATACACGTCTATGGATCAATGGACTTCATAGCATTGCCGTAAAGTATTATCTCAGTGAGGTGACTGTGCAGAGAAAGTCACCCAAAATATCACATGACTGAAAACAATGGCAGCCTCCAGGTCTACAGATAAAGGAGGCTTGTTGGAACAAAAAGTGGTGAAACCAGATTTTTAGACAATGTTATCCTACATTACTGTCTACAGCACAGTATTCGTTCTATTGTTGAGAAAAATTTTTTAATTCAACCTCCTGTTGAATTGTGCATTTGTTTAAAGGGCCTGTTTAATTAATTTTTTGCGCGGTTCGGTTTATGGAGGCTGCCACGAGGTGAGGTGTAAAGTGTCTACCAATCCCCCTGAGGTGCCATACATTAAGCACTTTTCCATCTCCTATTAAAATGTTTTAAGCGAGTAACGATTTGCCAAAATGCTCACCTAATGTCTGTGTACATATTTAATACTGCCTTTTGCATTGTTATTGTTTCTTATAAAACATAAGTTTGTTTGTTCATCATTGAATCATGTAAAGGTGGTGTTCCACTTAGATGTTTTTCCCCAACTTTCCTTAATACTTAAATTATTATGTGCTACCCTTGTATACATGTTAAATAAACACATCCCTTTCTGTAGCTTCTTGCTCAAAACTTTCAACAGGGTCTCTTAGTTTGTCCCCTCCGCACTTCTCTGCTTTCACTGCCTGCCAATTTCTACCAACACAGAATGGGGGGGATGCTTGAAAGTCTCTTAGTTTAGAGGGGACTGGGATGGTCAGACCACTTCGATGTAAGGAGGGCTTTCGAAGAGGGACAGTACTCAACTTCTATCTCAATAAATCTTTAATGCAGTGACAGAGAGCTTTGGGGAGAAAAATAAATCAATGCAATACATTCACATAAGTTCCCATTACTTCTCTTTGTATGTTGCAGCACTTATCTGGTGATATTTTACGAGGCATACAAGGAACCCACATTTAAGTACTTGTGTGCGGTGATAGTGTGTGTTGTGCTATAGAAGCATGTTTTGGCTATTTCAGTAGGATCGTTATTGGTATCCAATGAAAATCCTACTAAAATAAAAGAAAAGAAAAATACATACACGTATATAAAACCTAACCACTGTATTAGAAAAGAAAACATCACAGGTATTTAAAAAAATTCCTCACCTGTTCTTCCGTTGTTGATGATCAAACTGCTTAAAATGTATTCTGCTTTTAAGAGCTTTCCTGTGGATAAAAAGCCAGTTCAAAACAATTGTAATGGCAGGGAGACCTAGTTTTATGTCTCATTAATTAATGCAGAAGCCTAAGCATGTTCAATGTGTTTTAAGCAACTCCCCAGTTTGAAAAAAAGACATTCAACCCTTAATTTATTGATCGTTTCATCAATACATTTTTTTTATTCATTTCTACCGTAATTTTTAACTGAGGGAGAAAACACTATGGAGCCCAACATGAGTACATTAACAGTCCTTAATGCCAGTGGCACTTTTAGGGCAACACAGTTCAATGTGCAGCCTAGATAGGATGCGAGAAACTTTATAACGGAAGCATGTGTACTGCACATCGCCCTGTATAGTACTTTTACCTTGGTTTTTACCAATCCACTCAAACATATAAATATTTCTAAACAATGTATATATAAATATATAAAGACTGTACTGACTTTATAGGGAAAACTGAGCAAGCCTAAGAAACAGAATACAATATAAATAATATTACATCAAATAACAACAGTGTTTTGTTAGCTGCATTGTTTCTTTGGTCAAGTGGGCCCAGTGATAACAGCAGATAGGAAAGGCTTGAGAAAGAACCTGGTTTGTGAGCTTTGTTTTAGAGGCTCTTGGTCAGAAGTAAAGCAATTCAGATACCCCTGTTTAAAACCAGCAGGGAATATTTGTTAGGGAACAAAAGACCCAATTAGTATTTTCCACGCCCTTTCATAAATCTCGCTACCTCTTTTGGTTGAGAAACTCTTTATCCTGATTCCTTTGTGACTGCAGAGGGAATCTGGCTCTGGGTCTGAAAAGAAGCCCCTTAGTGCAGAGGAATATCACCCGTATAATGGCACACAGTGTCCTCTTGAAAGTCAAGTAGTTACTAATTGGGAATAAGCTGAGAAAACATACAAAGATCACTACAGTATTATGTCACCTGAGTTTGTCGAGATGCGTGCTTGGCGTATAACCACCTGTGGCGCTATTGGAGTGGCAGGCCACATCTTGTGCAGAGCCTTTGCCACGCTCAGTAGTCTGGTGGAGGCATCTGCCCAGTAGAGAAAGCGATCAACCAGGAACACAATGGCAGCAGCAGTAGCACTGTCTGCTACTGTGATAGAGGCCTTTAAGAAAAACTAATGGGGAGAGAACAGTCAGTAATTCTCTGTTATAAATAACATAATTAAATAGTAAATACAAGGAAATAGTAGTAAAATGAAATTTAAAAAGAAACATTGTGTTGTCCTGGGTAGCAGTAATCTGCTAGCAAATGTATAGATCAAAAGTTAGCATAACTGTTGTCTAGGCATGACCTAAACATCACAGTGTTTACTGATTTTGTTTCTGCAGTTTCCACCGGCCTAAGGGGCTACTTATGGAAGATTTGTGGACATGTATTGAAAGTTAATAACCTGTACATACATGGTTCATGGTCACAACTCTCTCTGCATTTCTAATAGTGACTAATAGGAAGACAAAAATGGACATCGTATTATGTGAACAATATATATTTGCTACAAGTTGCCACATCACTTAATATTAAAAAAATAGCGATACTAAAATATTTACAGAAAATACCAAATGGTACCAAAGGCAAGTCAGTATATTGTACAGGTTCTTCTTCTATTGCAGGTGAACATACACATCTATGAGATGACTATTTAATATATTCTCTTGCTAATAAATGTATCTATATGATAAATTTCATAAGTATGGCTATAACAATTTTATCAGTTAGAGATGTGTCATGTAGCTCATTGTGTCTCTTCTTTTCTTCCTTCAGTCTCATCCTTTCTGATTAAGGGTGAAGATTTCTTTTTAAATCTCAACATACTTTACCTCTGAAAAAGCCCCCATAGGGCGAAATGCGTCAGGTTCATTGCCGCTCCATTTGAATTACTGATTACGCGTTTTTCTTAATTCTACTAGAGGTTGCACATGTGTTTTTTATAGATATGTATTTTACCAACTTGTGTACTTTACTCTGTGATTTAAATATGTATATATATATACATTTTTGCACACACCAGCTGATTATCTAACATGTTTCATCTCGCCATATGAACTATGTATTATCCTAGCCATAGCCATCCTTGATGAATTTCTCCTTCTAGACTGGCCAAGACATTTCGTAATAATTAATCATTCGATAAAATCTTGCCTTTTAGCATTTCTGTTGTTTTTTTTAAACCCTGAAAATAAGTATACAGCTTGTTTTTTTTTATCAATAAGTGTTTTTTTTAAACAGTTTAAAAATCTTCACCCAACAAAAAAGAGATCAGTGACAAAATTAGCAGGTCCTTCAGTTCTCTGTCCTCTTCTCATCTTCTCTGAACCAATCAAGGGCCAACTAATTATCACGTTCCCCAGAACAGGATCATAGCTGCTATATTTATAGATATATATAGGTATTTACAATCTTTTGTAACATATAAACATCACTACATAGGTTCTTTTGTGTGAGGAACTGCAAAGGATGGGATTTGGGAATAGTGATGGATACTAATAGATACTAACAGATAGATGGATACTAATTGTAATATTTCTCATTTAAAACTGCACAGGGTTCTATGTTCAGCGCATCATCATTATTATTCCACAACGCGTGTGAAAACCAAGGCTTTGAGTAATAATTAAACGTATTCTCAGCATCCACCTGGCTCAGGACAGATTACCTGTTATTTTAAAACAATACAAGGATGTCTTCTAGCACCTGTAAGCTCCACTTGTAGAACGTTGCCTTTGATGACACACATACTATATATTTAAACACATGCCAACCCTATTCTGTTTTTCCTCCGCTTCTCCTCTTCTTAGATTAGAGGACAAAAGCCTGAAAGAGAGTGACCTGCCAAACAAAAGGGTTTTGAGTTGCTCGGAAAAGCAGACTTAGTGGAGGATGGATGGAATCCAAGTGGCCCTATTATTTCCACTTGCACTAATTAGACATTTTTTCTGTCACCTATTGAGCGCTGCTGAGAGGCCAAAGCTACTGAATTCATAGCTAAAGTGTTTACAGAAGTTTGCATCTGTTTGTGTTTCTTCAGGAGGAAAATAAGCACTTCAATAGCATTGTGTTAAACCTAAACCAAGCATCCCATTCTACTGGGAATGTCTGCCTGCTGCTGGGGCATTCACGAGGGCCTACGGTGTCATCTTCATAACCAAAATCTACTGAAATGGGGAAATGCAGACATTCTTTATAAGCGGGCAAGCATACCGCATAACTGTCCCGATTCAAACTGGACAGTTACAAAAATTAGGGCTACACATATATATATATACATACACATACATTCTTAATGCCAACATCCAGTAGGAATGATTGCGAAGTTCCCCCACATGGCTACATTTCTAAATGCTGCATATGATGTAGACTCTTTAAAGCAGCTGCGGACGCCATGCTCCTCACAACAAAGGATGGAAAGTTTATATATGTGTTTGCATGCCTTTTGCTTTGGTGTCTTGCCCCCTTCATTCTTTGCAGCGCATGCTTTGATTTCAAGCTGCAAAGTAGGCTGAACCCAGCAACCAAAATGGGAGTTTTAGAAGGATTAATGGTTACTCTACATTGTAAACACGAGAGCAAACCTCAAAATTGTTTACATATAGGTTTGAATCATACCCCATAGAATATGAAACACTGCTCTATATCAATAAATAAATAATCAGGAATATAACAATAAATGAGAAAACTTATTGTGAATGTTGAAACTCAGTTGCTTGTTTACTATGGTTGACCTACCTTACATCTCTTAAAGGGAAACTCCCATTATTTTTTTTTGTGTTCTGTAGGCTTCGCATTTATATTGTCAATAGGTTACCTAGCAATGCATGGTTTTGTTACTTGAAGCAGAAGAGCAAGAAACCAATGTTTTCCCAGAGTGATTTACCTAAAGTACATCCTGTGTTCACTACAGTTGAGTGTTGCCTTCCTTAGTCGGACTTCTGACACTATAAGGAGGTACTAGCCTGAACTGACATCAGAAGTGATATATGTTAAGCTAGAGTATTGTCGCAAATAAATATGTATTTCCTTACATTTGCTACATTACCTGGCTTGCATAAGAATGTTTGGCACATAATTACTTTGCACATAGTGTCACAAAGAGTCAACTGGTGCCATGTTGAGCTCTCCAAGTCACAGAAGCTAGCCTGACAGAGGCTCATAGGTAGGTGAGTACATATAACCTAAAGGCTGTCTTGTACAGCTGGCAATTACAAGGGGTCCATGTATAAAGTGGATATAGAGGCAAAAGGTGATCATTGTTGACCTTATTTGCATGCGCCTACCCAGAATCCCTTGTGGTTGTGGCAGCACCATGAGATTTCTGAGGGAAAAACAAGCCTTCTGGCTTCTCTGGTGTCTGTAATAATGCTTCTCTACTTAATTTTAAGTGGAAAGGTTTTCCATCACCTTTACCCACCATAACTTTTGTTATTGTTGGTATTTTACATAGAACATAGAAATAAACAATATATATATGAATATATATATCTATTTGTGACAAATATGAATATAAATATTATACAATACATATATATCCAACTTACATTGCAAATATATATATATATATATATTATATATTATATATACACCATAAACGCAATGTTTTATGTAACTTGTACAAAACAGAAACCTCACAGAAAACACATTTTAAGAAGTGCAATGCTGCTAGACTTGTATACTCGTTTAAATATACTGTGTGATGAGAAACTGTATCAATGTTGTACAATTGTCGGCACACAGAACAGGTTGACTATAGCACTCCAGCTAGCTGTTTGGTCATTAATGTGTAGCCCACAGAAGCTGCAGAGATAGCCTAAAACTATCAAGTATAGACTTATGTGCCATCCACCATGAGTTAATTCTGTAATTCTATGAATGTAATAGCAGTAATGTATTTAAGTTGTAATTGAAATTCATAAAGAGGAAAAATGTAGCAAAACTGGGTGAAACAGTGCCACCTGCTGGAGAATGTAAGAAGCACACCAACACAGAACGCAACACTCTATTAGAAGGTAAAAAGTGGCTTTAGCTTCACAGGGGCCACCTTTAAAGCAGGGCAAATCTTGTTTTGTATCAAAATGAGTATGAGCATGGAAATTGTTTCTGAATGTGTGATAAGTCATTACTCACGTATGTGAGTATCAATAGGCTCACTTGTGAGAGTCACCCAAGACCAGGGGCCTGTATCATTCCCTGAAGAGGCAATGTAATAATTCAAAGTGGACTGTTTTGTGTCACAACATTTCCAAATAACTGTTCGTGCAGCAAGGTACCTGAACGTCAGGCAGGTAGAAGGAGAAGTGATTAATTCATGATTCCTACACGTATGCCGAAAATAAGCATTTTCAGGATTGCAAAAATGGAAGGAAAAAATAAGGAGGCATATTAAAAGTGTTGTTTCACATACTCCTACTAAAATGGATTGCAAGCTTGCCATCTTATATATATAAACCATCTTTATCAAATTTGCTGTCTGTCTACGCCTAACACAGTACAACTCTATATCCTTATCACTGTTAAAGCACCCAAACTCATCGCAGAAATAATTATTAGACTTGTGCATTCGTATTCGGGAGAACATGAAAACAAACACGAATGTTGTATTTTCGTTCATCAAATCGAATAATGGCGGCAGATATGAATATGAGGGCAGATAAATGTACAAGAAGACGAAGACGCACAACACGAAGAATCTTCGTTTCTTGGTGTTCATGTTCGTATATTAGTTAAGACAAAATCCCTAAATATCTCCTAGCTAATCTACCTGGCCCCTTCCCCCTCATAAAAGTCATTGCCTCTAGCCTATCTTAAGTCTTCCGTATTATAGCAGGGGTTAATATGGGAATCCACAAGGCATCTAACTCGGAAAAACTAATATTGTGAGAAAAATAAATCCCTAACACTCTAACCTGACACTCGTTTCGCCGAGATACACCCAGCAGGGGGCTCATCTGGGATCAACCAATGAAGAACAGCTGCCCTTTCCCATTCAAACTAAAGAATGAATGAGAAAGGGCAGCTGCTCCTCATTGGTTGATGCCAGACGAACCCCCTGCTGGCGACCAATAGAGTCGCTCTTATGGACCTTTAAATCCTGGCGCCAAAGCCAGGTTTTCCGCTTAGTGATTCCCGCCATGATGAAGCCGAAGTACACCTCCGCGAAATGAGCGTTAGGGATTTACAGGGTTATTAGGGATTTCTCACACTATTAGCTTTTTCTCCCTTTTGGATTCCCGTATTAACCCCTGCCATAGGCTAGAAAACTGTAAGAAAATGAAGAGAAAAACGAATACGAAGAATGTATACAAATATTTGTCCGAAACAAACACGGCAATGGGCAAATATTCGAAGAATATGAAGATTTTTTTTCCCTAAAGTGGAACACGAAGACTTCATGTTAAGTCATGTTAATTTTGGGCTCTGAAAAACATAGCCATGTGACACAAAAGCCGGCAGTGATAACTGGTTGCCATAGAAGCTGGAAAAGCTTCTTTAAAAAGTTTTTAAAGTTTTTTTGTACTAGTACATTACGCAAGTAAACCTTAGCAGATCTGTTTTCTGTATTAAGGTTTACTTACATTATTACAAGAGGCTTTTCAATGTGTTTGGTAACAACAACAGCCTATTAGTGTTCCACAAAATGTCCCCGTAATCAAAGAGTTATTTATATGAATGTTTGGGCAATTAGTAGTACATATAAATTTTATTTCTAATGCTGTATTTAGTTACAAAGGAGTTAATTTTAGCAGAGTAAGTGAAACAGCACCATATGTATCCCCTTTTTAACTTTTACAGTATGATTTTTTTTTTTAGTATTCAATTGTTTTTCCTTGGCAAATTAACTTTTTATTCCCTTTAAATTGTCAGTGAAACATACCATTTTCTAAGAAATTTAGAAGGAAAACCAATACAGAAATGCCCCTGTTCCAGATACACACACGTGATCAAACTCAATTATATCACCAGCGTTCCAAAAGAAG
The DNA here is from genome assembly GCA_009364415.1 of Spea multiplicata. Lineage (NCBI taxonomy): Eukaryota > Metazoa > Chordata > Amphibia > Anura > Pelobatidae > Spea > Spea multiplicata. The sequence goes on from VKOC01016347.1 coordinate 41,106, forward strand.
TCATCAGTCTATTGTGCGTTTGTGCTTCACATCTTCTGTTCACATCACACAAATAGGGAGAAGCTCCTGATTTCACAGGGGAGTTGCCAGCTGGTGACAACAAGAACAAACCCTCCTTCTAACACTTCTCCCCCAATAAAGAGCCAGGCGGAACAAAGGGGGAAATGTCTATTATACAATGGATTGGGGAACGTTTCCCCACCAAGACCGATTTCAAGGCACAGAAAAGTCAGCAGAACCATTAGGCCACTAAATAATTATCAGAAAAGCATATACTAAGTTGTCAAAGAAGTATACTCCATTCATAACATTTTATCAACGTTATATAATATTCAAAATGTTCCCATATTTTAAAAGGAATAAATGATGCGTTGCTTTGCTCAACTTTAGTACTTCTAACCTCTCTATACCATAACCTATACAGTTAATATTGTTGTGTGATGCAATACTTTTGTACAGCATTGGAGAATATGATATTGCTATATAAAATCAATAAATAATAATTATTCCAGTTCTAGCTGTACTGACAAAATAACGTTTCACCAGAATGATTGGTTCATGCATGGTCTGTGTATTTGGATGTCGGTACTGGATAAATCATGGATAGATGTAGACATACAAACTGTGATTTTGCGTTGTATGTAGTCAATACCCATGACAATAAATACATGTTCAGGGAAGTTAAACTCGATCCAGGATCTCTGAATATACACCATATGTTGCTAAATGCCAGCATAGAATAGATGGATGCATTAGGTCCATTCTAGTGCATATCTCTATAAAAAGATACCTGGAATAACTCAATGTATAGATGCCTTTAATATATGTTCTGTGTATACATGTTGTATGCAGTCATGCGCAGGATAGATGCGTCCTACTTTTATAGACAAATACACTCCATAAATGTGTAATAAAAAGTAGATTGAATACAGCTTTTTAATAATCACCAGAGTGGGGGATAAAATAAACCTTTAAGCAATTATGAAAAATATATGTTAAAAACTATGTACGTGAGAATAACACTTGAACCCCCATAAATGAATGGATACTTATTATTCAATTTATGCAGGTCAAAGTATCAACATTTCACATGGAAAAAAAAAGAGGAGAAGGAGGAGGCGAAGATGGTTGATGCTTTTATCCAGGCCTTCTAAGTTCTCTTGTCCTTCATGCCATTCCAACTGTGAAATATAAATTACTCTATAAGATTAAATGATACTTCAAACTGGGTAAGAAGGAAAAGGCAGCTTCACGTTGACTAAGAAGGAAACATTCCGGCTTCCCAGGGCCTTTAGTTGAGGGGGAAGGGTGCCGTATAAGAGCAAGAAAGCCTGTGAATAGTGTAGACTAGCATGAGGCGAGGATTTCGGGTCTCTATAGTCTATGACCCTGTGATGTGCTTTGTTTAAAGGGCCAGCTGCAGTTATCAACAGATGTTTCGGCAATAAATAATTGGTATCATCTCAGAAAAGGCCTATCTACCTGTGGAGAGGGCATAATGCCGAAAACACGGGCCCGCTATTACAGCCACATTAATCTCTCATCCATCCAGGTTTCTTGGGGCGTTTACTGCAGGTGCTTATTCTGGGAGAATCAGGACTGTACGCTTTTAAGTTAAGAAGCTTTGCTGGGGTCAGAGAAGAGGTCAGAATCAGCCATAAATTTCTGTCTTAGGTCACAAAAAAGCAGAAATAAAATGACAATGCAGAATTGGTTTAATGTTGCAACAAGACCAGCCAAATGTAATGAGATCGCTTACTTCCAAAGGCATGTCCGACAAAGGGTAAAAGTATGCCTCGTGCTTTGGTAATGAGGTCTCATTGTGGGAAGAAAAATATCTATAAGCACATCTATATGTAGAACAGAGTATCATGCACCCACAAGATAAATTAAAAACAATTTAAAAAATACAACTAAAAAGAAAGTCCTGTTTATGTTTCTGAATGACTAAGACCGAGACATTTTATAGCTTATCACAAGGCAGTATAACCATACCTTGGGAACTCTCCGATTTCTCCTAGTGAAAAACTTCCCACTCCCCACCAACCACGCCAGTTTCCCACCAATGTCAGCGGTACCCCCGCTACACACACTGACGTCAGTGCGACCACCTTCCACATCTCTGAAAGGGAGGCTCTGGGTAGCTGAGCCTAAACGTTCCCAGGTATGACCATGTAGTATGTTTAATAGAGTAGACATCAGATGTAAAAGTCATTCATTATACACTTGTTACAAAACTTTTTCTGCTTTGTTTTGCTTTGTTTTGTTGTTTCAGAAATTTGTTGTACATTAGCATTCATAAAAAAAGTTATAAAGTCTGCTTAGAATGATACAAATCAATGATTATAAACAATAATACTATACAATTGCAATGATATAATTTAATTTTTACTATATATATTCAGTTAGCCAGTTCACGACCAAGTAACTACCTAATAATATATTTATCATTACTGGAATCTAAGTTACCACACAAGTAGGTTAATAAGATAATTTTACAGACACAAATATTCAGCTTAAAAACTTCCCTAAGAAGTACCGTATATAAACAAAGATAAAATAAATATATGACAGAATATATGATAGAGGAGCTGCCCAGAGTCAGGAATAGGGCCCAGTTAGTGATGTAACCTAGTTTAGGCTGACTAGGCCTAACGTGGCAGGTCCTGGAGACCCTAGGTCGGCCCTAAGGCAGTCCTAAAGGTAATTACATCACTGGGCCCAGTGATCTGTATATAGTGGTTTCTGCCCTAAGTGTGACCCAGGAGAGCATCATCATCCTTCCCCTCCCAGTCCCACCTTAGTCTTACTCCTCTATATATCCTGGCACTCTGCATTAGTTTACAAGTTAAAGATGGTATGGAGGTCTGCACATACCTTGTTTGTACAACTTGTTTGGTTATAAATTTATCTTTAATGTCTCCAACTGGCCAGCCATCATAGGACAGGGGCATCCAACATGCAGCACGCAGGCAAAATGTAGCTCACTAGACATGTAGGTAACATCACTTCCAACCAGAGCCTCGCTTAGGGGGTGAAGTCTACGCTGGCTGAGTCTCCATACCTCCTCCGCTGATAGCTTCCACAGCTCTGCTTCTTTTCTTTCCTCTTCTTGTTCTTCCGTCTTCTTTCTTCTCTCCTCCATTTCTCTGTGTACCTGGCCTCCTGGAGCACTTCTGCAAAAGGGCTCCCAGAAAAATTAAGACGGATTTGCAAGGAATCTCTCTGCAAAAGGTGGAGGCCACAGAGACAGCCTCTCCCCTGTTCCTCTAATTGAGGGAGAGTGTGTGCCCAGAGCTTCGCCCTTTTGTGCAAATGCTCCGGGAGGCCTTTACAGAGAAGTGGATGAAAAACAAAGACAGAAGAACAAGAAGAGGCAAAAGAAGAAGCGGAGCTGCAGGAAAGGATACAGTGATGAGGAAGTGGTTGGCGGGGAAGCTATGGAAACATTGAGAGAAAGAGTGATAGCATGAGAGAGTGAGAGAGTTACTTGGAGAGAGTGAGTGAGAGAGGGAGTAAGAGCAGTGAAATGCAAATGAAGATGAGAGATGGGAGTTAAGCTGTACCACCGTCTATGTCTGTCTCAGTAAATAGTGATGGGAGTTATGCTGTACCCCCAGTGTCTGGCTCACTATATAATGATAGGAGTCATGCTTTATGTTTTCTCTCAATTAAATATTAGTCCGGCCCATGGACACATACATTTCTGATGAAGTGGCCTACTGCAGAAAAAACTCCGGTAATAGGACATATCCACGCACTTTACATTTTGATTTTTCTCTTTTGATTTCAATTATTAGCCAGAAGAACAAAGTAAGCTGATACGTACCAGAAGGTCACGCAACCTCGGATTGATCAAGTCTTGTAGATTTGTTTTGTCTTCTGCGGCCGTAGCTTGCTTGTACTGCCACCTCTCAGGCACAAAGGGCCACTTCATTTCTTTTGCCTCCTCAATAAGAGTCTTCAGATCATCCGGGAGGGATGCTGTAAGAGGTCAAAGTACATATTAGCAAACCTACTATAGGTGAAATAGGTTAAGGGACTATTCTTCTCCCAGCATTAAACTGTGCGCCTCACAAGACCAATTTTCCACACACCTTCCTGTAGTTGCTATACACTGCTGACTTTCACCAAAACACTAATAATAAGACAATGTCTGTCAGCTGGAGAACGATTTTGTTCTACCCTTAAGGTACACTGAGGCAATCATCCATTAAAAAGGTTTTTAGAGGAAAGCAAAACATTTTGGAGAAGTCTGCAAGACGCCATACTGAACATGGTCTTTCTCTCTTATCAGGAAGTGAATTTGTCAAGTTTATAATCAGGAGGTAAAAAGGACATTGCTATTATCAACTGCTAACAAAGTGTTTTCCCAGGGCTGCCACTTAAGAACATTGCCCCAGGATAGCTATATAAACACATCCCAATGTCTGTGGTCATTTTCATGCCTTTAACAATTGACCACTCAATTATTCTGTTGTGAGTCTGTTAAAATTCTATTTTTTTAGACTAGCATTAAAAATTCTATCGGTATTGATGACTTGGACTTTGACATCTCTGTCTTACTCCAAATAACAAAATGTGTTTTGCAAATTCTTGAAGCTTCTGGAAACATCAATGGAGAACTCGGCCGCTGACCTCTAATAAATTGCACCAAATGACCGTGGCGCAGTTGAAAGGATCTGTGTACTGGTTTATATGTTACTTTGCATTCTCCCTAGACAGAGATATGGTTTCCTGCATTTACAGTACAATGCAGCGTTACATCTTCAAAAGATACAATTTGTCCTTTTCCCAAGAAAAGAATAATGCTACGTTCATAAGATATTTATGGTGGCAGTGACCTGCAACATCTCCCTAATTAAAAACAAATAACTACTTCATTTAACATAGGCTAACAAACAGGCCACCCAAAATGTACATTAAAGTGGGTCTGAATTCCGCATGACGGATATGCTTCCTAAATAGAGATTTTCACTCAGCAGAGGAATCTAAGTGATATGGCCTTGGGCTACAGGGCAAGCATCTCTTTGGTTGGGTGCCCCAACACATAAACAGCGGCATGGGAGTACCCAGTGAAGCTTGTCTAGTGCAGATAACAGAGTTATCTGTTCATTTGTTTGTTGGTCGGACAAAAGGAGTTAAATAACACTTTGTAATAAGATCAACTGTCCAATTAAAAGGCCCCTGTCAGAATGGGGTAAAAGTGTGTCCTCTTATTACATTATTCTTATTTATAAGATTGGGGAAATTTAAGATATTCAAAATCACACACACACACACATATATATATATATATATACATACACATAAATATTAAGATATGGATTTATCTATAAAAGTGCTGATAAACAAACTAAGCATGGATATATACTCATCTTTGTCTATGTGTTAGTATAGTTGTATGCAATTAGGAAGAGTATATCTCTCTATCTAAAAATTATTTTTTATACCTCTGTGACTATCGATAATACCTTAATCTATCCAATACACTAAGTATGTCGCCTTGGTGTCACACTTGACTCCATTCGCTCCTCATATCCAGTTGTTCATCAAATCATGAGGCTTTCCTCTGCAAAATTTCTGTTACGTTTGTTCTTTCCTAACTCAAGACTCAACTAAAATACCAATTCATCCTTCTCTTTGGATTCCCTATTAACCGGCTTCCCCGCCTTTCACAGATGGAACCCACCCATCTGCTAGACTTTATTATTAGTGCTCTTCATCAGTTGCCTCACTGCGCCAGTCTTCTAGTGGCTCTCCATACCTTTCAGAATTAATCTCCTTACCCATAAAACCCATAACAAAACTGTGTCCTCCTGTATCTACACGCTAATCTATAATATCTAACCAAATATTCTCCTAACTGCTGTTTTCGTTCTTTGTATTACATACTTCTACCATTGTCAACCCTTCCCACTTGCATATCCAGCATCTGTACCTATAGTCAAATTCCTCACCTCATTGTGTCAGAGTCTGTACTGTCTCTACTACTTTTGTTCTAACATTCACGCACCTATTGAGAGAAGCATAGTCATACCACCTACCCCCAAATACCCTCACCCTGCTTACCCAAGAAGTCCATCTCCTTTGCCTCATCCTCCATCAACCTCCTAATAGATTGTGAGCTACCAAGAGGAGGGCCCTCTTCTTCAACTCTACCAGTAATGTCGAGTGAGTTAATCTTATCGTTATATATTGCCAGTTGTCATGTTATAACTGGTCATCTTCAACTAGCAAAACAAACATTTTTGTTTAGGTGGGGCAAAAGGGTGTGGGTATTGTAACAGTAATTTATCTGAAAACGCTTTGTTATAATTGTTCACATCTGCAAAATAATCTTAATATATATATTAATTTCAGGTGTTAGAGTTTTTCTTTATCTCAGTGTCTCTCTGCCATGCTTTTGACGAATGTTCTCTAACATGCAACAGCTGAATTGCCAATAAAAGCCACATTTTTTTTTATAAAATGAAATTATTTTTATTGAATGCTGACCCTTTAAATTGGCATAACCATATCCCATACAGAAAATTAAATAAGAGGGCTAGATATGATGAAATGTACGATGTAATTCAACAGAACCTATGGGAATTTTGGGTAATATGGGGAAAAAACACATTGAGCACCATATGCCAGCCCTTTGATTTAGATGCAACAATCATTTATAAAATTATCGCAAAATTCTACTTAATAACAAAAAAACCAAAATGTTCAGTTTGTTAAACATAAAATGGTATACCCATTCTAACTTGACCTTTCCCTGATTTGTTAAAACAATTATATAAATTATTATATATGTAAACATATAACAAGGGAAAATCCTGCAGCAATGGCCTTATTCCTATTAATAGATCAGTACGGTTAATGCCCATAAACGACTTACAGATATCAAACAGAAAACTCTGGCAGAAAATTTGGTTTGACAATGCCACTTAGCATTGAATTACTCATAAAAAGGGGGTGTGCGATAAGAGGAAATACAAAAGCCCTCTGAATCCCATAGTGACTCTAACTAAAGCTCATGTATTGTAGGCTCCGGTCTCTTTTTTTCATTAGTCCGTTATCCCAATGTGAACGTTGGTGCTGAAAAAGACACCTGCCTGCGGAAGAAGTCCCCGCTCAACTGCCTTAAATCAGTGCCCTGAAGCGGAATCTGCAAACCAAGTCATTAATTCCTTCATCAGCATATCTAAAAAGCTGGCTTAATTGCTAAAGTGGACTAATGCACAGAGGGGTCTGGGGTGCCGCAGTGTTCTATGCCACAATATAAGTACGGCAAGAGGTCACACAAGCCGAGATCATTAACAAATGATTTACAGGCTATTATAAGTTAGTGTTTTTCCCATTTTATTCTTATTTCCATTACAATATTTCTGGGGGTATTGGTCAAAGACTACCACATGGGGCATTAGCTGTCCCAGAGCAGCTTTACCATCCCTAATTAACTCTGACGCCTGCATCTTTCATTCATGGAAACTCCTGGTAGCACAGTTCATACTTGCCAGCTTCATAAAGCAGTACGTTATCCAAAAGAACTTTAGAAATAAATACGTATTTTTGCCATTTTGAATACACTGAATGAAATGTAAAATATTTTAACCAATTACTAATAAAGAAAAAATGGTAATATAATTGTGTTTTTTAATTATTACTCACACATAGCTCACAAATAACGTTTAATTGTAACAATATACTAGGGTAAATATGCATTTTAACTATATTCTTAAAAAAGCTAAAAGTTTGCAATTGCAAAATAATCATTTACATGTTATAAAAACAATATTGATCATACAAGTACCAAACAAATAATTTTCTGGAGTAGCTTGAAACATTATGGTTCACATAGTAGTTAAAGAAATACCTGCATGGGTGTTATATATATATATATAAAGATATATAATTATATCCTTACAATCATAGTACAAAAACTAAAGAATATAAAAGAATATAAGAGTATGTACGCTGGTTTGATCAGGGCCCTCTTTGATCAGGGACCTGTTGCTTCTATACGTCAAGTTCTTATGTTATATACTACTTGTTATGTCCGGTTTACTCATTGTACAGCGCTACAGAATATGATGATTTTATTCATATAAAACAATAAATAATAATATGAAGGGAGTTCCCCTTTAAAGGTTAATTAACCCAATATTGTTATTGAAATTATTAATACATTTTTGGCCAACTCGTTAGTCACTTCAGCCTGCCCCCAGGACGTTGCAGTGGATCACTAATCCTTCCTTTAGTTTGATCAATTCTCACATTTTAAAGCCCTTCACCTGAAGAGCTGTGTCTAATCTAGTTATGGAGTTTTGGATTCTCCTTTTCCGTCACTAACCTGTTGCGGTGGCGAAAGCCTTGAGATAGCAACATGGTCCACAGAAAGAGATCTGATTAAGTGGTTCAAGGGGCTACTAAGATGGAGGGCAAATTAATAGGTTTGAAAGAGGTGAAAGGTGTTTTTTGTCCTTAAAAGTGTTCTTAGTCTACAAAAAATGTGCCACACACAAAAGAGAGCATAAAAGCCAATAAAGGATTTTTTCTATGAAGAATGTGATCAAGTTGGGAAGTCAAATGCCTTCAAACTTCTCAGGTAGGATGCTACTTCTAGTTATCGAGTTGCTTTGATTGATGTTATCTAATACACAGCTCGTTCTTCTGAAAGTACTATACAATTTCATTTCTATGCTTTGGACCTCACACATTGGATTTATATGAATTTTATGACAGTAATCTTAGGTGGTGCTTGAAGTTGAGCAATGGTGTATGGTCCATTTTATCATGTGCAGTCTTCTCTGCAAAATAATCTTTATTAAGCTGATCAAACCAGTATTTTTTTATCCTGCTATTACTTAAGTTAAAAAACTGTAAGATTGTAATAACAATATGTCCCTCCTGCCCCTAAAGATTTAGTGTAACAACAGAACACTACTTGTACTTTAAAGCCTGGGCTCATTGACTGGTTCCACAGTACCTAGGGGTGCTCACTCTTTGGAGCAACGCCAGTCATTATGTCCTTCGGCTTTGATTGTATGTGTAGAGATTCATATATCTAGAAAAGATCATTACCTTATGTAATGTCAATTGTAATGGACTAAGAACATTCAAGAATACTTATTCTAAAGTAGAATTTGTATGGCATACCCAAAAATTGTGCCAATTCATTTGCCATCTGGTGTCCCAAACTCTGTTTCTCCTCAAAATGAGGAGAAAAAAAGCAACTGGTCCTGAAAAATACTATTTAACCTTGTTTGTTGAAACCTTGAAATGAAGAGTTTCACACCCTTGCTGGAGATGGCTTGCATCACACAGCAACAAGCTAGTCTATGAATTATTTTTAACGGTCATATAATAATGTTTATTTCTTTAATGCCGACATTGCAACATCATTACTAGGAACACATAAAAAGGCCAGAAGCTATCACTCACATCATTAGAACTCATTTTCTATTCATTCATGGTTTGTTTAATCCTCATAGAAGAAAAAGGTTTTAATCACTACGTCTTGGAATACTCATGCAAATCGAATTAGCAATCAAAGTCATTAAATTCAAATTATTAACTCATTGAGGGTATGCGCCATATTGGCTTAATAGCCCCTTCTCTATCCAATATTAAAAAAAAAAAAAAATCACCTGCCATCAAACTTTTGCTTATTGTTCTGCGTGCAGAAATACATGCTAGACTGCCTGTGTTTACTGAAGCCTGAAATTAGATGTGACAGCAATTCACTCCAACAAAGTAAGCTTTCCTTCTCTGCCTGCGCTCCACATCCCATTCATTCTTCACAAACCCAACAGTTCCCCCAGCTTCGCCTGCCAAAAGAAGAAAAATAGAGCAGGAGCGAGTGCGTGTGGCTGAGATGCAGAGGCGGTGGAGTAACCTGCTGGCAGTCCTGTGCTCTTGCATAAGGTTCTCACCTCTGCACCGTTGGTAGTCATTCTTCTCCTCCTCAGACGGCTGTGACACCTCTGAAGCGAGCGCTACAATCTTTTGCTTGCACTCATCCAGCAATGCCACAACCTCTTGATTATTCATGATGACTGTTTCCCACTTGACTGTGAATCGAGTATCCCTTGGTGCACTGTGATCAATGACCTAGGAGAAGACACATATTCTGAATAAAAAGGATCTTTCAAGGGTGAGGTACCTGCCGAACAAAAGAGGAAAAGAGATGATTAACTAAAGCATCATCAATTATAAGCAAGGCTCAAGCCAGGGATGGATAATAGGGAAAAAATACATGAAAACACATGGCAGCTTCTGAGAGCTTTATTGGAGAAGTGTGTGAAATTACAGCAGGGTGCCGAGCTGTTAGACAGCAGAAAGGACGAAATGCATAATAGTCTTGTTTCATGTAAAGATTTTATTAACAAATGTTGGATTACATGGTTGAGTGTACACTAGCCGTGATGAAGATATTACTTATATCTGAATCTAAAATGGTCTTGGACCCTAAAACTCATAACATTGAAGTATGACCAAAAACCCTCAGTCCTGATGGTCTAGTATTGGGGTTTATTCACTAAGATGTGAATTTGCAGGTGAGCGGCAGTATTGACTCACAGATTGAAACATGTATTCTAAAGGGCCAGCCATGGTAAGTCTTCCTGCAAGAGGAGCTATGCTGACCCTGTCTAATGTATATTTTCAACAGGGAACTTTCCAGAAATATCAGTGATTTAACTATGTATTAAACAGGGCCAGCCAAGCTCATCTTGAAGAAAAGTTCACTAGGGTTGGTCCTTAATAATGAATAGTGGAGTTACTACGGAGCTTACCTGCAGCTTTAGTGAATAATTAATTCATATATGATTATATGTTAAGAAGGTCTATTTTTTTTTCTTCATATACATAGAAACATGTATACATGTGACTTTGTGCCCTGCATCTGTTACCTGTCTTAAGCCCCTGTTCTGAGTATCAGGTGAAAACATTACATTGGCATTGCTTCAAACTCTTTCATATTGAAAACTTATAGGTTTTATAAAAACAGACCCTGCATGCATCAGATTACATCTATATGTGCCGTATACTTTAATTGTTACAATAATGCATTATACTCCATAATTACTATTCTATACAGAAAACCTTCGCCTGCACTACTACAACTCTCAATTTCTTCTATTTCAATGCAAGGCATGGCTTTTGTGGGAATTGGGCAGATGCAAAGGTGGGATGTGTACGTTAGTTGTGCACGTGCACTAACTTTCAGGATATAGGGATTTTCATACTAAATCAGGACAGGTATGGGCTTAGTCGAGTCCTGGATCATCACAGATGAGTGTATAAGTAGCATGTGGTGTATGAAGTAGCGTGATGTGCCCTCACATGTTCTATAACAAAAGGTTTCAGCTGGGCTTGTTGCATATTGCTCAAGTAGCTGGCCTATCGCATGACACATATATATTGTTGAAAGGAAAAGTAAAACAGCATCAATTATATAGTAATTATACAAGATGAGAGACTTCTGGTTGCAATGATACTGGGTCTGGTAAATCGTAATGCAGCAGCTTGCAAAGTGAGCCTCTAGTGGTGAAAAATAATGTAAATTACATTTGAAATCAGACAATCATATGACATTAATATTGCAGCTAATCAATAAGACTATGTTCTAAAATATGATCTTGAAATGCCGTACCTTAAGAAAAGTATGGAGACCCCTTACCAATTATTCCACATTACTGAATTAGAAATGGTACATTAAAACGATGTTTTATTTAAAACACTAAAGATCAAAATCAATTATTGTTTATTAAGAAAATTAGAAATTGAAATATGCTGTTTATACAATTTATACATTTTAAAGCCCCCCACACACACACACACACACTGTTAACAACCTACTCTTGAAATATTATTAGCGGGGCTGTGGATCGAGGAGGAAAATGAATACCAAATAGGATAATTCACAGATAAGGTAATACAAATTATATACTAGGAAATTGGCAGAATATGGTTAAAAAGGGCTTGGATATCCCAGTAAGCAAAGTTGGATTTATGCCAAGAAATGGACACCTCTCAAAACACCCCACTCCAACAAGGAGGAGACTTATGAAAGACAGAGAGACCACCTTTGAGAGACCAAATGGGCCCTAAAGAGATTGGTGGTAGGGAGTGAAGTAATGGAACACCAGTTAAGCATACCAAGAGCGCTGCATGAAATTGGCATGTATCGGAGTGCAGCAAGAAAGAAGACATCACTCGGACATCACAGTCCATTAAAACCTGAAGAAATGAATCTTCCAGCAGGACAATGTTCCAAAACACAAATGCAAAGCAACATTAGAGTCACTTAAGAGCAAAAAGGTTTGAGAATGGTCCAGTCAAAGACTTGATTTAAATCTCATCGAGAATCTGTTTAAAATTGTGGCATTCATGTGAGATTTCACCAACCGGAAGAACCTGGAACAAATCTACCAAAAATAATGAAGTAACATCATACAAACAAAGAGCATCACTCTGTGTCCAAGGCTGCTACATTCTTAAATTGAAACTCTTAAAAGTGACTCTACCAAATATTACTGTACTTGAGTGGAATACTTAGGCAACACATTTTATTTCTTCTTTATAAAATTAAACTTCACATCTTACAATAACTAATTTTGATTTTTAAAATATCATACAGAAACGTTGAATAGCCCATTTGATAGAATTAGTAAGAGGTCAGCTTACTCCTACGAGCCACTGTATTTAGGTAAGATTATGGCATTTAATTCTGTCAATATAGTTATGGCCATTAAATATTAGAGTTTTGTTAATGCTAATGATAATTTGGGGTGGGGTTAATATTCTAATACGCCTCCAGTATATCTGGTTGTGGCTTTCTATCTGTACTGGAGCTAAACTGGTGGAGCATGGTGGAGCCAACTGCGAGTGAGATGGGTCAGTAATAGGTTGGCGGAGAAAGATCAGATCTAGATAACCAGTTACCCGCTGGTAACGGGTATGGCTTAATGGCCCATGCCATCCAAGTAATCAAAAGACTGCCTGATAACAGACCTTACGCTACTATGGAAAATTCATTAAGGGAACCCAGGTACTTATATATGTATATATATATATTCCCAGAGTTAAGTCAATAACTGATGATCCACTTGTATCTTGAATATCCCAGCTTGAGCACCAAATTCTCAATTAAAAGTTATTTAATTCACAAAACTACTTACCTTTCAGTCAATGATCAACAAAATTCCTGGTGTGTTTGCAGTCCTTGATAACTGGAGTCGTGAAGACTTTTTTTAATGTTGACTAATGAGTCCACAAGCTGCCTAGCACCATGTTTTCAATCACATTTTTAAAAAAATATATAAACCTAGCATATTTCCTTCTATACAGAATTTGGACATTTCCACACAGAGCACATCTCAGAAATGTTCTCTTATGGTTCTACAAAAAAAGTACTTTATCATACTTGTTGGTCAATAAAAAGTGGTCATTCATAATGGGCTTTTCATTAAACTTAAAGACTCCATAAAAAGTCAAGTTCAACTTATACGTTTATAGATCGGTTTTAACAAACTTATGTGGAATTTTAGAACCAAGGAAGAATGTTTTAAGAGACAGCTTTATTTCTGTTTTGTTTTTGAAAGAGCTAGGAAGCCATAGAATACCTCATAAAACCCTTCAAAACCCGAGACTAGATTAGTCACCAAAGCAACCTTAACAAAACTATTGAACCAGAAGAGCGAGCGCATAACTACTGGCGTGTATTTAAGTTTATAATGTTTTCTTCTTCATAGACTGAGAAAATAATAATCAAGAGCATGCTCATACACTTTGGCAGTAACTACAGTTTCTAGATGCTACACACTTTGAAGGGATAATCTAAGAAATGAGCAGTTGTCAATTAAACCACCATGTTTCCACCATTACAACGGAGCACAGAACTCTGCTATCTCTACAGAGAACCTTTAGCATCAGCATTTACCCGAGCGTTGGGACGTGGCATTGTATCATGCTATTTCCACATCCCTGCCCCCATATTTTGTTTTTTACAACCGAGTTTCCTTTTCATGAAGGTGAAGCGGCACAGGCTGCATTAAAATAATGAGAGAGCTCAATCAAAAAGACTCTCTTAAAAGGCAGGCTTCTCTTGTTAATATGCGTAGACATGAAAGGCTTTTGCCTTTTCTCCCTATACAACCACAGTGTGTGTAAATTGCAGGGGGGTCTGTGGCATAAATCTCTCCGGCGACTTCTGAAAGTAAACTGGATTTACATTACTTTCTGACAAGAATTTAATGAAGGCCTTGTGGATATACGAACCCGTTTCTAGACTGCAACAGATGGGCATGAATGTGCTCCCTAGGCAAGCTATCAGTGACATCTGTGTCTTCTGAATTCTGGTGGTCTCGGCCAATTAACAGTCAAAAAAAACATGAATAAGCAAGGTGTCGCTTGGATAGTCTGAAAACGCGAGTGTGAATCACTTGTATTTAGTAACACCACTACATGCAGCCTTAAGCCGTCGAACTTGTTATAATGATAATTGAACGCTTTAGATTTATTAAGTGTGTTTTTTTTTTTAATTAAGCGATTTTTCAATATGTAGAAAACTGAAAGATCACTTGTAAGTCATAGGAGGTATACACCACTTTATCAAAGATCTGTAACAGTATCTTAAATCTGTTACCCATATAAAAGTATATTTAGCTGAGTTTATAGAATCTATTATATTAAATGATATCGTACAATATGCATTTTTGAGGGCATAATCAATATGTATTCACATAGGTAGAAAAGAAAATGTGCTTCTCCAGTCTGAAACGTTTCCTGATTAGTAGTGCCACTTATTTAGAGAAGCTCATATTTTGGACAAGTAACTCATTTTAACTTGTCTAAGGGGGTCTAACAAATCTATAGCTTTTTTTTTTTTTAAAGGGGAGTATTTTGGCTTATTGTTGAGAAAACTAGCATATCAATTTACTGCCCTGATTTCATATTCCCTACTAGTGCCTACCTACGCTTATAAAGGCAGCAACTTAACAAAACATGTTAACGTTAACAAAAACAGAAAAACAACTTAATAAGGGATTATAATCATCTGTATCAAAAAGTTAAGATGGCTGTTCCCAGTTCTCTTAAGAACTCTGGATTTGACCCAAATCACTTGATAATACCAAGCCTTTGAGGCAGCATTTGATCTCGGGTGGAGGTAGTGGAGTTTGGATCTGCCTCGGCATCCCGATCAGTTAAAGCAAAGCTTTGAGAGCGGGCTGTTTCCAGGTATAAAGATGTGGTGGGTTCGTAACACGCATATAAAGCTTATTAACTAGGTTAAATATACTGAACTGCAAGATGTAAGTTTTGGGAAAAGGACCATTAAATGTATCAAACTATTGGAAAATGTATGTTTTTTCTTAGACTTGTTTTAAACAGTACAAAAAAAAATGAGATTAATTCACCGAGTATGGACAGACACTTAAAAGCCTGACGTACGGTGCATCCCGGCTCAGGAGCATCTTAAATTTTATCTCTCTTGTGCCATTAGAGAGGAAACAGAATTGAGATGGTCCTGAGCAATATTATTACTTCCTCTCCTGAAATGTTCAATGCTTTGCTAGTGATCTTAAAAAGTTTAAAGAGAAGGCAGGAAACAAATTGTGCAGAATAAAGAGGCTAATGGTGCAGATGCTGGGGCAGATAGATGCAGGGCACCGATTGTGCAAAATGACAGAGGGGCAAAATAACCCTATCTCATGGGCGGAGCATAGGCCAAATGGGGCATTGTCAGGGAACTTCCTGGAGATGGAGATGACTCTGGATGCATGTGGTGCTGATGCAAGATGAACACGGAGCTAATACAGATGATGCAGGAGGAGAAATGGTGCAGGAAAAGAAGGTCGAGGCAAATGGCTCGATGTAAAGGTTGTTGCTGACTTTTTGGTAAATCAATGTGTTTCTCAACCAGAGAAAATCAAGCACATAGGCAGCTGCATAGACAAGCATTTGCAGTAGAAAACTCTCCCCTGCTACATCTGCTCCAGTCCACTCTTACCTACTTTTCATTTGCTTATGGTCCATTTAGTCACACCCCAAGGAGAGAATGTGTTTAGGGCAGATATAACCCAGATATATATGTATTAGATACCCCTACTATAATATATTTTTTTTCTTCCAAATGTGTTCCTGCTCAACAATGTGGTTCTCTAGTCAAGTCACCCTTCAGCGTTAAGAAGTTCTTCACTAGAGATAGTTTTGTGATGTGAAAGTGTCTAGGAGTAACAGCAGCTCAACCTCGAAGTGGGAGACCGTGCATACTCACAGAGCAGTGCTACTAAGTGTAAAAATCACCTGTCCTCTGTAGCATTAGTTACTACACAGTTCCACACACTGCCTCTGGAAGCAATATCAGTACAAGCACTTTGTGTCAGGCGCTTCATAAAAATGGGTTTCCAATGGTTGGGTTGGAGTGGTGCAAAGCACACGGCCACTGGACTGGAGCAATGGAAATGTGTTGTCTGGATTGACGAATCCCACCTCACTATCTGGAAGTCCGATGGACAAATCCGGGTTTGGCAAATGCCAGGAAACTACTACAGTTTGGTGGAAGAGTGATAATGGTCTGGGGCTGTTCTGCAGGGTTTGGGCTATGCTCCTTACTTCCACTGAAGGGTAATGGTAATTTGGGAACAATTCCACACAAACACAAAACATGGTTTTGAAATAGGATCTCTGACAAGCTTGTATAGGTGTGACCTGAATCTGTCCTATTAAGGTCTATTCGGGTCTATTCAGGATGTATTTCTGAGCTTCCTGACTTTCAAAACACCTAATCTCCTAGCCATCACCTGATAAGGGTGGTTCATTCCTCGCCCTCTGGATTTCTTTCACAAGGGGCAGAATATTGTTTTCTCCACATTCGGCCCTGGCCTGACTGATATAGATAAGCTCCTACGCACTATAGGTGTGTAGAGGTGTTTGGCTTTCAAGAACTAGACCTTGAAGATGTTCTTTTAACCTGCACATGGCTTGTGCAGGTTTGACGTCTTCAAGCCATTCACAAGGCTTTTCCAGATGCTAGGGAAGAGCATTTTTTGTGGAATTAGGGCCCAGTGCATAAAAGCAATATCATCATCTTTGGCTGAATAGGTGAAGGTTTTTCCTAAGCAGATTTTCTTATGCACAGGCCCAAGAAAATAATTCTCGCTACATTATTCACACATTAAAACAATCAGATATAACAAACGAATTAACTTTTAATCATTCAATTAAATAGAGGGTTTGAACAGGGAATTTAAGAAGACCAAGTAGGGAGTTGACCAGAGAGCAGACTGCTGAGTTGAATTCTGTTCTGTAGGCGAGCCTAAAGCTAAGGCCGAACAGCTTTGTTTGTTTCATTTGAATGCTGGAAGCTAGTCAGGGGAAGAGGCAGACAAGAGCACAGACTGTCCAATCTCAAGTAGAGCTAACTCTCCAACTGGGACCAGTGAAAATCCATTATTGCCATTCCTCAAGCCTGTATAATTATTATAATCAATGAATAATGAAGTAATCCTAGCCTAATAAAATATAATATTAATACATTTCTTAAAAAAAACAGTAAATCCACCAGAACTGTATCCTTTCAAATTTATAGACCCCCCCCCATGTATCCAACATCTGCTCCTATAATGTTAATCACAATGTGGTCCTGTCCTACCCCGTGCTAAAGAAGCCTAAACACTTAAGAGAAATGCCTAAATACTGCCTAAAATGAAATATGTAAACGTTTTATTAGGATAAGATTACTTTATTATTAATTGGTTAGCTTTGAGGGTTTTAGTAGCTATTTTAATCATATCTTCATTTATTAGCTATTAAAGACACTATTAATCTGCTTACATTTCACACTACCTTCACACTACCCACAGAGGTGAAAAACATCACATGCTACTTGAACATTTCAGAAGCAGTTTCTCCATACAATTTTAGTTTTGGCAAGGAAGCCAAGCAAGAGGTTGATTCTTGACCTTTCCATTTGTCTTTTGTGCTGCCTAAGAAAGGCCTCCCTCCATCCCTGTCTGGTGAATGATGTAGTGTGTTAAATAATAAAAATAAAAAACAAACAAAATAAAACACAACTATCTACCACACCTCTAAATCTTTCAGGAAGTGGGGGATAAGGTCCATCCAATCAGCCTCTTGGTGCCAAGTAGGATTCCCACCAGTCCCAGTTTGACCAGGGCATTTTCAGAATAAAGAGGTAAGTGCCAAGTCATGGATTTTTAATTTCCTGGAAATCGGTAGCCTGGTAGCGGTCTCAAAACAGAGGCGAGAGGAAGTTTCAGCAGGGCCACTTAACATCGAGTTTCATGACTCTGCAGTAGTAGCATGGCAGCTCAAACCATGTGTGCATTTCACTCCCTTTTCCTCTCCTTTCAATTTTCTCTATTCTGTCTCTCCTCTTATTTTCCTTCATACCACCTTTCTCCTCTCCTTTTCCACTTCTTCTTTTCTTTCTTGTCTTTTTAACATCTCCTCTCAGTCCTCCTTTTCTCATCTCATTTTCCTTTTTCTATCATTTCTTTCCTATCTTTCTTCTCCTTTTTGCTTTATTTCATCTTTTTCTCTTCTCTTGTCTCCTTCTTACCTTCTCTCTAATGAACATTTACATTTTTTTCTTCCAAAAGAATGAAATGAGTGACATAATGAATTTAGCATAGCACATATATTACAGATCAAAGATGTCTTTGAAGTGACGAAAAACCCTAATCCATAAACTGCTAAACTACTTCCTTTCCGTCCACAGCAGCTTGTTGTCAAATAAAATGGAAGTTAAGGAAATTATGTTTATCTGAAAGTGCCCAAAAGAAGCCATCACTTAATGACAGACTTGTCACACATGACTATTGTTAGGAAGGCGAGGCCTAACGACTTAAGGAATAATCTTGGCTGGGCGCACTAATCTGGTCATGCGACTCTACACTCAATACCAGTCAGATGGCAGTGTGAAACAGCGAGGTCTTTGTCAATGTTAATGGAGCCTCGAAGAGCTTCTCCGTCATGAATATGCATTGCCAGCCCTACAGACTCTTGTCAAGTATAGCCTACAAACACAGACAGTCTTAAGCGGACTAACCTAAAACCCATTGCCAAAATGCAGGAAAATAATGTGAGCCCATGCTTCTGGAAATCAAGCTGGGGGGAATCCTTCTCAACGGAGAGCTTTCACTCCCTGCTTTTATCCGACTTCTATTGTCGGCAGCCCTTAGGAAGCCTCTCTGTGAGGCGGGGGACCCAAGGGACACACGACAAGATTAAACCTGCCAAAAACTTTCACTCTTATTTGCCAACACAACAGTGATTGAATTGGGGTTTTTTTTTGTTCTCTGCTTTTATGTTTGTAATTCAAAATAAATCTACAGAAATAATCTGCTTTTTGAACCTATGTAGGTTCTTTTTGAAATTAAACTGTTTGGGGGGGAGGTTGCCAGTTTAATTGTTTTTTGCATTTTAAGTTTATGCTATATCCTTATTAAGAAACATATCGCATGTGTTTGTGTGTATTATATATATATATATATATATGAGAGAGGGGAGCGAGAAAGAGAGAGAGAGATATTTATCAAAAAAACTGAAAAGTACAAGCTACAGGTTTTAATTAACAATTTGAGTGAGCTAACGTCTGTGTTGTTCATGTCATTTTAGAAATTGTGTACGTTTTTTACAGCTCGACGTAAGCAATGCTCCCCACTGTGCAAAGGTGGACATGGGGCACTAGAATGGAGATCTTGTCTTGCAACAACCATGGTTGGTCATGCAGGTGCATCCAGTGAATAGTGAAAGGTACCAGAAGCAGACAAGGGTTAGCGAGGGTGACACGAAGTCCATAAATGAAAAGGGCACAGCAGGTGGGTTTCAAATCTAGTCAGAAAATCTAGTCAGCAAGGCCAAGATTACATTACTTCACACTAAATTAATATCACACTTAGGATATAAGGAACTGGTGTGTGAGAACGGACATGTGTGACGCTGCATATCGGAATCTGCATACATTGTGTCCTTTGCATTTGAACCACATGCACAGCATGGACTAAAGTCCGAGGACTAGCAAAGATCCAGACTGCCTAAAGAAAAATTATGCAATAAGTATCTGACATTTGGAAGGAATATAATTTTCCAAAGTAATATCCATATTAGCAGCCATATTTATCAAGGGAAAAATACAATAATTACTGGTGTAGCACATAGAACACAACAGAATTGTCTTCTACTGCCATTCACAGTATTAGTTAATGTGTACTCCACTAGATGGTGCTCTGCAGGTTCCAATTATGAAAAATAAAGTTATGGTGGGTAAAGGCGATGGAAAACCTCTCCAAATTTAGGGGTAGCAGAGGCATTATTAAACACTAATCTACATCCACCAGACAAGCCAGAAGACTTTTTCCCAATTGTATCTATAATAAATCTATTGTGCAAATTACAATCAGAACTGACATACTGTCAATACAATTTTATATCTATAGGCATAGAAATGTAAGAATAATTGGTATAATCTAAATCTAAGACAATAACATATATGTCCTCAATGAGATTAATAGTAAATAAAAGATATTATTTATGTTTTTACTGTTATTTTGCATTTTGTTTTACCCATCTAACCTACTCATCCTCCTGTAGGACTTTGTACTTAAGGATAGTCTTTCGATAAGAAAATACTTTAAAGCGGGATTAGAAATTAACTGCTCTAATCCCTGAATAAAAACTTAACTTTTCCCCATTTTATCTATAATAAATCTATTGTGCAAATTACTGGCATAATGTCAAATTGTGCAAATTACTGGCAAATCAGAACTGGCATAATGTCAATGAGATCTTATATCTATACTCATAGAAATGTAATTCGTATAATCAGACACTTGCTGTAAATCTGAGCAAATAACATATTTCCTCAATAAAATTTTTAGTACATAAAGATATTATTTATGTTTTTACTGTTTTTCCAGGGATTTTGTTGTACTCATCTTGTGTTATAAAAAACATCACTTTGTGAGTGGGATTAGGTAACTACAAGCATAAACATTTTAACCTGCTGTTATAAGTAGTGTGTCATGGAAATTATGATTTACCAAAGATCCTTGTACCTAAAACCATAATAAGTAAGGTCGCTGCAGATGCATGGTAGATCAGATCAGTTTTTTTAGTGTAGACCCCATTCTGCTCAATCCCAGACTATAAAAATAAGAATGCTGAACTGTTATATGATATAGAATTTAAAGATACATTTTGAGATCTATGGACAAGTAATCCATTTATATTCAATATGACTTCACATTTTAATCTCCTCTCCCTACCCTTATGCTAATTTAACCTCATCTATCAGACAATTGTATTTTGATGCTTTTGTATTTGTCAAAATATTAAAATACAGAGATGAGTGGTACGCTGATTCCCCAGAAAAAACAACGCATTGTGAGCCCGTACATGTACGGGCCTTGTCATGAAGGGGTTAAGAAAAGAAAAAAACAATATGAGATTTTTGCACATTACAATGGGGATGCAGAATACAAACGTGTAGACTGTGTTGTGCAATAAATAAACAAGGTGATATAAAATAAACATACCTAATGAACATGAGGTGTATAACATCCCTGTTCTCGAAAGGGTTAAAATTATAAATAATGAGTTTATACTGAGCAAGATATTTGTAAGTCTTCGCTTTATGCCACACTGCCACCTTGTGGACGAAAGGAATACTGTTCAATTTAAAGGAAACATTGACAAGACTTAGTAAAACAAGAATTATACTAGTGTTAATACTACTGCTACTACTGATGATAACAAATGTATACGTGGTACAATAAACTCAAACTAAGGAGCAATGTAGTAAAAAATAAGTGAAATATAAAAGCAACCAGCTCTGTTATTTAATAAGTAAGTTAAAATTGACAATTGCAGGCACATTTGTGTATGCAGGTAATGCAGAATATACTAATTATTGTGACTTATTATTTGTGACTTTAGAGCACTTTGATACACTTAGAACCACCAAACAGTCTGAGTGCCTAGAAAAGGGGGACATCAATGGAGGAAACGAGGACAAAAGTAACAAGGACAAAGGTACCTGGGCCACGCAGGGATTCTGTCTCTCCTTAATAGGGACACTTGTGAGGTATGCTATTACTCTAAAATCCTAATTTCAAGATAAATAACTGACTTTATTGAACATCATACCTGGGAACCTCTAGGCTCCAACCACCTAGATTCAGCCTTTACCATCCAAGATGCTGCCAGAGCCGAGTGGAATAAGCTTTCCAACTTGTAACATTTACAAACAGCTTCAGTAATCCATCTCACAATAGTGAGTTTAGCAACTTTTTTACCCTTCTTGGGATCGGAAAAGGCCGACATAACGTCTCAGGGACTGATTCCTAGACAAATAAATTTGCAGACACCTCTTAACATCGAGTGTGA
This sequence comes from Spea multiplicata, assembly GCA_009364415.1. Taxonomy (NCBI): domain Eukaryota; kingdom Metazoa; phylum Chordata; class Amphibia; order Anura; family Pelobatidae; genus Spea; species Spea multiplicata. The sequence goes on from VKOC01016347.1 coordinate 63,510, forward strand.
AGAACACATTCCTTATAATTCTTGGGAGATGGAGAAAGTGTAGGGAGGATGATTCATTAAGATATATGAAAGGACAACACTACTTTGGGTCTTAATTCTGGAGGCAGCCGAAGGATTACCTCGTCCTCATGAAAAACCAAAAGGGCCCCCTGAATGGAAAATGACTGTAGTTAGCTAACCCTTCTAGCAGAGGTGAAAGACACCAGGAAGGCAGCCATTAGGGTTAGAAGGTGCAAAGAGGCACAAATGCAGTCAAATGATCCAGGACTAGATTTAGGTCCCAGGCTGGAGATTGTACCGGTAGTTTAGGTCTAAGTTTGAATGTAGCCAAACAAAAACTCTTCACCCAAGGAAGTTCTGCCAGTCTGGTACCCTGCAAAACACATAAGGCAGATACTTGGACTCAAAGCTTAGCTGGTTGCAGACTCATCACAAATCCTCATTGTATGAAATCCAAAACCTGAGCCAGGGAACATAAACCAAGCAAGACCATGTGAAACCTGCACAAGGTAGATAATAGATTTCAGACCTTAATATACTTCAAAGAGGTGAAACAGTTTCTATGACTGTAGAGAAAATACCTTTTTGCCTTTAGAGCAATTTCTGTTGAGTTTCTGGGCCATCAATTTACCATCCAGCCCAGTCACTGGAGACAACGGTCAAATGATCTTGCAAGCGTGCAGCTCAGACTGCAATGATGAGCCAGGCGTCGAGGTAAGGGACTAGCTGATGAGATAGCGAAGGCCTGGAAATGAAGCTGCAAAATTCCAGAGAGCGCAGCAACTGCCACCCTCAGAACCTGCTGGTGGTGGGGCTTTCAGGACGTTGACATATACGTTCTGTCGAGCAAACAGTTTCCATTTTGAAATGGACATGGCGTATGAAGCAGTTGACGAGACTCTTTCAGAAAAAAATGCACCCCTTGGAACAGGTCTTCCACTGTAGCCAAAGCTTCATTGATCTTGCACTAGAGGCTGAGGCTATACTTGGAAAAAGATTGCTAGCAGCTGCCTCAAAGGCTTGTCAAATTGCCCTTTCGGCCATTAGAACCATGGTGTCTGGAAGGTGAGAAGCATCCTCCAAGTGTAGGGTAGTACAATGATTTCGCACCGTGACCCGACGAACCAGTGCTTCACCTGAAGAGTTCCCAGGTATGATCATAGAAACTATGAACAAGTTGTAATCTTTTCACTCAGCCTTAGTAAACGGATCCATTTTGTGTTAACAATATTTCGGAAAAATGTAATTCATACGCTTACCTCATTGGTTGTCATTCAGCTGCTTTCGTTAGGACCTGCAATGCTTGGCTTCCATTTTCTCCGCACATATCAGACTTAACATAAAAAAATAGATAGAAATGAAATAATTAATTTACAGATACATTGCTTTATTCCTTATCCCACTTCACTATTTATCTTCAGCGGAGGATGTTTCTGTGTTTTGTTATTTTTGACTTTTCAACATTGTATGTATGACATTATGGCTTGTCTCTGGGTCATGGATCTCCTGAAAATGTACACATAAGCGAAAGGAACAGTTTACGGATTTCTCGAATTTCTGGGTTTTTTTTGTTTTGTTTTTTTACCATTGTGGTTTGGACTCCCTACATTTTTGTAACCAACCACTTCTCTTTTCTACACAATGTAATGACTAAGCGGAAAGTAAAAAATAAGCTCACCATACAAAGAATTACAATTCGTGTTGTTAGAGCTGTCAGTTGCCAAATCATTTTATGGCGTTTCTTTATTAAAGAAATACAACTGACCCAGGAACTGAAATTCTGCTTGAGTCAGATGGCAGCGGCAGCGATAATTCCCCAAAATAAACTCCAAGTTACCCAAACTGTCTCCATGCTGCCTTTCTTGACTTATATCAGACCAACCTTTAACCCTTTCCGTGCCAACCATATATATGGTCAGCAAAAAAAAAAGGGCCAGGAAGCATATTATATACCATCTCGTAGAAAAAGAACACAAAAAACACTCTATTATAGAACGGTGGAGGTTGCGAATTGGCTCCTGAGCAGTCATCTACTCACCTACCATGGAGTCTTCCCGAGAAAACAATTAGCAGCTTTTCTAATTATATAATAATAGTAAAAATAATAAGAAATAAAAATAAGATCTAAATGAGATAAATAAGATTAAGAGAGTGCTCCTAATCTCAGCTCATTACCTGTATAAAAGACACCTGGGAGGCAGACATCTTGCTGATTGATAGGGGATCAAATATTGATTTCACTGAGTAAGATTCAAATCAATGTATAACTGATTTGAAATGCGTTATTCTGGATTTTTTTGCTGTTATTCTATCTCTCGTTGTTCAAATAACCCTACCATTAAAATTATAGGCTGATCATGTATTTGTCAGTGGGCAAACGTACAAAATCCGCAGGGGGGTCAAACAATTTTTTCCTTCGCTTTGCTTTGCTGACACTATAATCTCCTTGTGGTTTGATGCATTTCCTTCCACCTCTTTACACTAATTACACTTCTCCATTCTAGATACTGATACGCTGCCCTTCCTCATCCTTGGCCCTCTCATGGCCCCCATCTCACGGGTATGTCTCCCGAACCTTGTAGTAGCATACTTCTGATCCCACCAATCTTGTGCTGCACTGACGTTTTCGTACAAATACTTTTCGTGAGGAATTTCACTATTTTGTCTTTTGTTACATTGGACGAAGGAAAGGAAGACCAAATGCGCACAACACGAAAATCTTCATGTGTCCGTTGCTGCGGCCTCCAATTTTACCTACACTAAGAGGAGGACAATGTTGCCAGTTTAATGCAACTGGTTCTACGCATTTATTTCTTTGTTTCCATGGCAACCTGGCCGGACAAATGGGATTTCCTAAAACAAAAATGTTGGACGTCAGAAAAGGAGGGCCCAAGATGGGCGAATTTCGTTGAATACAAAGAAATTGTGTTCTCTAGAGAAAGCAATGAATGTTTTGTCTAGGTGGAGTAGCATCTTTACTTATAAGTCCAGCTTGGTTGAAGGATAAACTAGGGTTGGCCCTTCACAATGCGTAATGAAAGATAAAACTCAGTACCTGAATATGTCTTTCACAATATAACAAGACAAGAAGATTACACGGTTTCACTTGAGTCATGGCAAAAAAGATATTTTTCAGCCGCACAGTGGTTATTGTCTTCCTCCAGTTCAAGGATAGTTAGTTATTAAACCAGGTATATGGAACAATCATAAAAATGGAAGAGACTAACACATGCGGTAAACCACAACAACCATTAACAATACGCTAATAAACATGACACAAGCATCCTAGTTTCAAAAGCATTTGTTGCAATGTGATTTCTGTGTGTCAGCAAATGAAAGTTCTGCCTTAACTTGGGCCAGTGGTCTACAAGATTGTACCAGATGCGCAAGCGACAGGTAATCTCATGATTTCATGATCCTGCCAAGCCCATGAATATTACTCTACCACTCTACCTCTCCCCTTTCTCCATACCTTATGTTTCTCCTCACCCCGTTCCCGCTAGATTGTAAACAGGGCCCTCTCCACCCAATGTATCGCTAAAAAATAAGCACAATATCAATAAAAGATAATAAAAATAATAAATATACAAACCACTGGTGTATGTGCAGTTCCAGGTAGAAACTATATGGACATGTTAAAAATGAGAAAGGACTTCATTATGGGAAATCATTTCACGTATCTGACATCAAGTTGCAAGTTGCTGTAGAGCTAGGGCAACGGGATGTAACGGGGCTTTTAATATGCCAGTTTAAGAGTAACAATGCCAATAGGGTTTTTCTGTTTGCTTGTCTTGAACATGTTATGCATGCCAGTGATGTCACAGTGACATCACTTAGCTCACTTTATTGCTTATTTTATTTTTTTTTATTGATTGATTCATGTATTTTTTTACTTTTTCTACTTGTGGGACAAATTTGGAAACATTATTTCTCGTTCCCTTCCCTGTGATCCCCCTGAGCTGATCACACTGTGGTCTTTCCACAACAGAATAATAGATGTTATCGCTGGTGCTCAGTATATGTGTGTGGTCATGTTTATGATTCTGTAGCCATCATTTAATACCACTATCATGATCATATCATGATTACGATGTTAAATGATGGTTACGGAATCATAAACATAATCTTTGTATCACTGAGACATCATTTTCTGATTGTCATGACACCCAAAGTTTCACTGTGTAAGCAGTGTTAAAGTCCATTTCCTGCGTTTTCCTTGTTTTTGGCGCATCTCTCACTTTATCAGTCGATTTGTCCGTGTTTATGTGCTACTAGGTAGGGACACAATTCTTTTTATGACGAGACATCTGGCATCATCTAGACCATTCGTTTTTAGGAAATTGGCCCCAATTTCACTTGTAGGGCAATAATGACAGATATTGCACCATTCTGGAATTTCCTGCTTTGGGTTTATAAAATCAAACACTGCCCTCTAGTGAAACTTATTTGTATTTCTCATCAAAATGATCAACATATTCCTCTGCTGATACTCCCCAAAGTTTTAGTAGTGAATGGGAGTGTAAGCCGCGTCACCACCGCGAACGACTGCGAATGTGTTTGGATACGGGAGGGGGGGTTTATTCACAAACGCATCACTTTGGTAGAAGAGTTCCGTTGATTTCGACACCCTAACTTCACTATGCGGGGTGACTGCAGAGCGTTTTTCCAGCAAGAACGGCTGAGCTGGCCATGTATTTTTTTAAAGTTTAATCAGCCGGGTCATGTCCCAACAAATAAACAAAGAAACAGAACGACACACAAATAAATAGCGTCAATAAAAATAAGACCACAAAAGGGCGGTTCGTTAACAGAATATGGGAAAACCATCTGAACAAGTTTAGACCTCCTAAGCATCCCACGTCGTCCTTTCTTCTCAGTGAAACTTTGGCCATTTACTTTGTGTTCGGATGGCATTACACGCGTCTCCTAACGGTTCCTGTAAACATATTTAGGTGACGCCAGGGGCGGCGGCCATATCCTAGAGGGCTAGAAACCTTAGGACAAGCCCTGCTAGAACACAGGTGAGATCAACAACTGGAATCATCTTTAACCCAGCTAGACGTAAAGAGTTACAGATTTTACCGTATGAAACAGACATACATTATGAAAACATAAAAAAAGAATTGAGTCATGCAGAGCCCTCTGCGTACAGCTTCTGCTGCAGGAAGAGCTTGGAGGGCCCTGTATCATGTGTAGTTAAATCAGTGAGATTTCTCCCATCTCCACACTCATTGAGTTATGTATGACACAGGGCCAGCTCAGAGACTTGCTACAGCTAAAACTACAGCTCTCCTGCCAGCTCTCCCTTTTAGTGAATAGACTCTGTTTCGAACCATTACAGCAGATTACATCACATTCCAACATTCTACACAACCGAAATAGACCGGGTGATTACACCAAGAACATGAAGAATAATGCCCAAGAGCTAGCACTCGCAGGAAGGGGATTTCCTCTACAAAAGTCACTCTACGGCCACGTGTGGTCCCCCCACCCCGTATCCCCCATGTATCAGCACAGTGGATATACATACAGGGGGTTACCGAGTCCGTCTCGCTATAAAGCCAGCTGATTTCCAGTAATGCTCTTCTGAAGGCGGAGCCCCGGGGGAAGAGCAGGATGTGCGATCACGTGAGAGGTGGCCCTCGCAGGCTCCCGTATATCTTCTTCACTGCACGGATCGGGCACCTGATAAGGGGATCTGTTATAGACTGGACGCGGAGCTGTGCGAGCGACTCATCTGGAGCGAAGGTATGAGGTTCCCGCATCCATCAGTTTAAATTCTATTAGTGGTCAAAAAAAAAAAATCATAATGTACGTTTTTGAGCATGACTTTCTTTTGACTTTTAAAAGCAGGTCAGATGCATTATTATGATTATTATTTGATATAGCGCCACCGTATTCCGTAGCGCTGTACAGTGTATATTTCTTGTTATTTATTTTTCTAATGGCTTATACATTTGACCCCAAGGACCCTGTGATTATTAAAGTAATCAAGGGATTCCATGATGTATTTTGAGTACTTGACAGCAAACATTTAATGACTCCCATCATTCTCATCCAGCAGTGGGACTGATTATTGCTGGGAGTTGTGATACAGGCATTGATTTGTATTTAAAAAAGTGTTACGCTGAAGCACCCAAAAAGTGTTTTGTTTTTTTTGTTTTTTTTTTAAAGAAAAGTGTTTTAGGCTACACCGAAGTCTCCCCAAACACTTAAAAAACCAAGAAACCTGAGAATACAAAAAAAGTGTCTCTGCGACCAATAAATACACATATGACCGCGATCGCATCACACGCGTGCTTATAACACTGATGCTTTGTATGATGCAGTACAGTATAGTCAACTGCCAATGAAAACTACACTATGGTTATATCTGTGTGTGTGCTTTTTATCATTGTATAGCGCTGCAGAATATGTTGGTGCTATATAAAACAATCAATAATAATATTGTACACTATATGTGTGTGTACATGTGTGTTATCACTGTGACAGTGTGTGTATTCGTGCTGATTGTCGCAGTGAGAGCTGTTTTGTATTCATTGATCTGTGTATTGCAGGCTGCAGTGTATGTATACCCGCTGTTAACCCCGCGTGTATGAACTATTTACAATCCACTTGCTTGCGCTGTGTGTTCTGTAAGTGGAGACTCTACCCTCTCTCGCCTGTATATTCTTTCGCGCAATTGCAGAAGAATGTCTTGGAATTTCCCAAGCTGGGGGGAGGGGGAGTCATCGGCTGTCTCAATCAATCTGCTTAGTAGTGCGTTTTTGACTCCATAGTTCAGCCTGGTGTGGATGACTTTGTATGTTAAGAGTAGTTGTGGAAATCCTGTCCCCGCTTATCGGCATTGTACTGTTTGCAGAAGAGGTTCTGATGGCCATCGACCTGATTTACAACCTGCTGGCTAGACGAAACACATATTAATTGCCATGCATGTGTAACTTTCATTGCTGTGTCAACCTCTACCGCTTCTGCTGGGAGGCTGTTCCACTTGTCTACCCCCCTCCCTATAGACCCTTATAAGACTCCACAGTGAAGCGCACCGGTGCGAGTATCCTGCACTACCTCGCAATTCATAAAGAAGATGTGCTGCAAAGCCAGCCCGAGACGCTTGTTTAAAAAGCAGATATATATATTAGTATGGTATGTATAGTGTATATATGTTTTTGGACTTTTAGCCGGGAATGTTTACCATTAGAGTTGAATCACGCTGTTTTGCCTTTACCTGGAACACATCCAATGTAAGGGTCACGTTTTCCAGTAATGCCGATACGGCTGGACCTGCCGGCGTGTCCATGCTGCTATACTTGAGATTGCTTTATTATTGGTACATGAAATGTTGTCTTTGGCGCTCGTGACTCGAGTGATTGTTTGAACTCTGGAAATAAAAATATTCACTGTTTATCTACTTGCTATCATGATTCCGCAGAGAGTCTGGTTGTAGAATCTGGAGTATTGTTGTATACTCCTGTTTTGGGGGGCAGGTTTTTCTTACCGTTGACTTATCTTATAGCGTCGTACTCCTGGAAGAAGTCCGCTAGCTTGCTGGTGGCTGCTAGCACAGGTAAGCTAGCGGCTAGCCTCTGTGAGGAACATACTTGCCCATTTCACTGAACGTTATAAGTGGCCATGTGTATCCAGCGGCTGGCTACATACGTGACAAATAGCCTGCTGGCCTTAAAAGGTTTCATTCTCATTTTCTCATGCAGAAGTACCCAGCTGGCCCTGTATACTGCATTGTTTAAACCATCCCCCCCCGCTGGTATCTCTTTCTAATTTACCTATGCTAACCAAGGTCTCCTTAATAACATGGGATGTTTCCCTCTCTCTTTTAGGAATGGCGCAGGCACCAGTGACCAATGATGCCGAAACTGAGCAGACCCTGACCTGCTTACATCTAAGAATGTACCATCCGCAGCAACACAGCAAACAGATATTTAAGTCCATTAAGGTAGGCCACAGACAAGAAATAAAGGCAGAAGAAGTAGTGACCTTCGGACGAGACTTCAAAATTTGTAACTACCCGTTGCTTAGCAACACGGCTTCCAGGATTCAGTTTGCGTTGGAGTTCTTCAAGCCGTTTCAAGGCGGCACGACAGCTTTTGCGATCAAAAACCTGAGCAAGAAATACAAGCTGTCCGTTGGCCATTTGGAGCTGGAGTACTTGAACAAGATGGACCTTCCAGACACATGTCTGCTTCGTTTTGGGGAGTTTCAGATCCTGGTAGAGAAGGAAGACGGGGAGTCTGAGAATACGTTTGAGATCTGCTGCGAAGTGTCACGCGGTCCACTCTTCCAGGAACACGTAAGGGTTCCCATACCTGAAAACGGTGCTTTGAATGGCGCGGCTCCAATCGCGGAAGAAGTTGATGAAAATGAATTGTAGGAAAAGGGTCTGACCCTGAAAGTAAACCTGGAACTTGCCATATTAAGGGGCAGCCTCCTGCACGCCAGGGAGTTGACCAAAATAATATGTAAAGCAACCGGAATCCATGATCCTATCACAAGGTTTTAGAAACCATGTGACAAAAACAAAAATTGAGAATCTTTCTTATTTTTCCGTGCACAAGTATGTTAAGTGTTTCGTTAACCACCACAATCCAGGGGTGTCCAACCTGCGGCCCTCCAGCTGCTGCAGGACTACATCTCCCATACTCCTATGCCAGGTCCTTAGCTGAAAGAGCATTATGGGAGATGTAGTCCTGCAGCAGCTGGAGGGCCGCAGGTTGGACACCCCTGACTTAATCCTACGAAAGTGTTGTAAAATGTAGTTTTACATTTTGCCATATTTACCTCGTATTGATTTTGGTAGTTAACCGTGGGACGTAATTTGCTGTTGAACTACATTGCCTATGATCCTCAATCACATCTGGGATAAGAGACTATATTGTATGTGAATGGGAATGCAATTACTGTATTAATATTGTAAATGTTCATATAATTTGTGTATATATATATATATATATCAATTTTACATTTTTGTATCTGATTTTTTTTAAAAAGCCGTATATGCTTGCCATGCATTTCTATATATATGTTTTAACGCATAGTGGCGATTAATGTACAGAGTCACACAAGCCATCTATGTATCAAGATATAGTTGCCTCCTAGCCCCTTTTCGGGTATGTTAGAGAAAATTATATTTGAGTTCCATAAACTCATATTTATATAAAATCTCCATGACTTTGTTCCTATCCTATTCTTCTTGCCTCTACGTGTCGGTGGAAGAGGAGAGAGGTGAATGAGTCTCAGCAACAGGATGTGTTTTTGTCCTCGTTGCTTCCAAACATGTATTTTACAATAAAACGTTCTACAAAACAAGCATGTCTTCATATTCTTGAACAACGACTCCTAGCCTACCTAGAAAAGTGTTTGGAGACCACATGGTGAAGACGGGGACAACTACCAATCCTGGACTGCAAGTCCCATCCCAACTGTTGTCTTCATGACATGTACCCCTAACTTTTATTTCATATAGCTTGTGCTTTTTATTTGTAAATCGGTGTAAATGGTTGTAGATATTTGGCTTTAACTTTTTTGTAGCGCGATTTACAATCTGTATATATTTATTAAACAGTAACAGTGGAGAACACCTGTTGACTTTAGATGTCAAAATAAAGATGTTAAAATGTTTTTTCTCCCAAAATGTGTTTTAATAATACATATCTGAAACCTCACAGAACTCCCCGTTATATATTATGTAGCAAAACTGTGTAAATAACTAGTAATGTAACTAAAAAGTCCTCAAGTGTTTCCTCTTAAGCCTATCATGTAACCGTGAGAAAAAAGCGGGAAGTTATAGTTCTGAAGGATATACCGACTGCATACAATAAGCACAAAAGTACCTTTTTTTTTTTTTTTTTTTTTTTTTCCCTCAATAATAATACCAAAAAAGTAGGTGATGCAATCGGTTTGTTATACTATAAATAGGCATTGCTTAAGCAAGAACAAATATGGGAAATAGTATATTTCTTTTTTAAAAGACAAGCGCCATAGCCAATGAGAATGAGAGTCTGATTCTCATTTTCTTATGTTGTCGTGAATCAATAACGTTTGATATTTTTGGAGGGACACATATACGCTTGGTGATTTCTGTTCTTGATGTCGCGCCCTATATTTGCTCGCTTCCGTTTGTGGCTGCACCAGGGCTGCCGACTCTGCTAATTTACAACAAAGTGGACAAAACCCTTACCGTTCGGTTGTCTATTTCAATAAATGGCTACAACTGTACTAATATGTATCAATTATTATAATAATTATATTTAAGATAAACAGCCATTTGACTCCATTGCATGACCTTTGCTTGCAGCGCTTTCCGGCACATCACAATTATTACACCATGGTATTGGTTTAATGACACAAGTCGTTTTGGCTCGAAGTGCTATCTACATCTTAGTTTATAAAGTAATGACTATTAAAAAGTATAAATCACTTAGCTTATTGATATTTGTTATTTGCGCTAGGCTTAATAATCAGTTTGTCTGGTAGATAAGGATGTTAGTTTTCGTTCTGTGTATACAATCTTATCTGACGCTGTACTGACTAAGGTAGGTAGAGCCTCTTTCATGGCGATAATAATTCTCAATGAGTGAAAATATTTTAGCGGGAAAAGAGCTAGCTGACCAAATCTTCCATATAGGATTAAAGGATGAAGTATAGGAGGGCTTCCTTATCTAATGAGTCATTTGCCCATGGCCATATTTCAAGAGGAAAGACCATATTTGTACTCAAATTGCATATAAACTGCTTTGTTCACAGGGACAGTCATGCCTAAACATGAACGGCTCTTGACCAGATGGTCACCACAAAGCTGGAAGCACAGAATCATGTAGAAGATCATCATAGTATGTCTACTAGAAATAAGGGTTCTAGCCTGAACTATGGAAAACGAGTCTGATCGTTATTACTCCTTCACTCCAATCTTTACAGCAGGCACTATGCAGTCAGGCAGCTAGCACCTCATCGTTGTGAAGGCCCACAGAACATCATTAAGACCCCAGTAGACGTCAACCATGAGCAATGTTAGTGTGTAAAAGGGGAATAGGCACCATGTGCTTCAATAATCAGCAAGACTGTTCTGGGGGTTACTCATTGTAGGCTAAGCTGTTGTTTCTCCAAGATATTTCCCCTTCATTTAGCACTTATAATTAAGTAGGGCAGTTCTAGAAGACATGTTGCCATGCTGAAGTCACTGATCTCTGCAGAGCGGGCCACTATATTGTTAATGTTTGTCTATGGAGATTGAGTAGCTTTGTGCTCGCCGGCTGTGGCAGAAGTAGAAGAATCATCTAATGAGGGGTACCTATGTACTTTTGTCCCTTTGGTCCACTCCTACTCCCTGGCCACTTAATGATGTCACACTTCACACATTCCAAGAGAGTGAATAATTGAGTGGGTGAGTGTGTGAAAGCACACAAAACTGAAATTGAAACAAAACTTCAGTGGCTACTCCCTAGCCACTTAATGATATCCCACTTCACACATATATAACAATTGCCCCTTCATTAATCTTCTTCCTCAGAAGAGAGACAACTGGGTAGACTACACAGGGAAGTTCACAAGTATGACCTTAAAGACAGCTTCTTAACTTTTAACCCAACTAAATTCATTTTTCAAAGCTTCTACTTATTCTTGGTTTTCATCAAGATAATTAAAGTGGAACTATTTTAAATCAAGGAAGCCGAGACTGGGGAAAATATGGCTATATTAGCACCTCTGAAGAATTCCATGTCCTGTACTTCTCCCCCTTCTCATCTCACCTTTAGCAAATGCTACCTGAACCAACTAATTAATCATCAACTTAAGACAATAGGGAAGAATAACTTAATGGGGGGGAACAATCATGCAGATACAGAGTACAGAGTAGGATGGTTGTTCAAATAGTAAATACAGAAGGAAGGGTTTTACTTTAACTCCTTAACCAAAGTATATAAGCCAGCAGTTTTTTTTGTTGTTTTACCATAAGCTTTAACTGTGATTCCCTTAATTTTAGTGTATCCACACAAGTTATGTAGTTTTTGTTTTTAAAAACAAAATAGGACTTTTACTGTTAGATGCATAAGTGCAATATTTAATATGAATAGTATGTTTAAAAATGAAATTATCTGCAAGCAGGGCCCTCATTACCCAAGGTATCGGTTTTTCTTTGAATATCCGTTGCATGTATAGTACTGTGCATTTTTGGCAAGTGTGAAAACATGCTGTAAAGTAAGAATGCTTTCAAACATAGGCATGCCAATAGTTAATTTTTTTTTAATCATTTAGCAAAATACAAAGTGAGTGAACAGAAGAAAAATCTAAATCAAATATATATTTGGTGTGACCACCCTTTGCCCTTCTTCTAGGTACAATTGCGGTCGGCAGAGAAGTCATTCGGAGAGAGTGAATAATTGAGTGGGCGAGTGTGTGTGTGTGTGAGTGAAAGCACACAAAACTGAAATTGAAACAAAAATTCAGTTGGGTCCCTCCTTGTTTTCGGGGGAATCGTACAAATAATTTTCATTAAAGACTCCCCCAAGATGTTTGTAACAGGTGCTGCCTGTGTAGTTTAGAAAATAAACTTCTAAACTTGCGCAGAAAGAACAACGTGGGTGTTCATCTGTCATTCGAAATTATGTTAAAAATCTATAGCAGGCTTTTCCCCCAGGGTACAACGTAACTTACATTTTTATTTCTCATGGTACAGTACACAAGCACTCCAAAAGTATGTGGACACCCCTCCTACCTACACCTAAATTCAGTATTAGCCACACTCATTGTTAAGGGGTCTATAAAATCAAACATACGGACAAGCCATCTCTATAGACAAACATTGGCTGTAGAATGGGTTGTACCGAGGAGCTCAGTGACTAAAGATAGCACTGAAGATGCAATCTATGCCACAAGTCTGTTACTGGTGCTTCTGCCCCACTAGATCTGCACTGTGAGGCAGGAGCTTCATGAAATGGCTTTCCATGACTGAGCAGCTGCGCACAAGCCAAAGATCACTGTGCACAATGCCAAGCATCAGCTGGAGTGGTGTAAAGCACACGACCACTGGACTCTGGAGCAGTGGAGACATGTTCCCTGGAAGTGTGATGAATGGATCTGGGTTTGGCGGATGATAGAATATCGCTACCTACCGGAATGCATGGTGCCTACAGTAACGCTTGGTGGAGGAATAATAATGGTCACGGGGTGCTTGGGAATTGGTGGAATGGTATACATTTTGTAAAGCATGTTTAGATGTTTGAAAGCCTTAGGGGGTGAGCAAAGACACTCCTGGAATCTCTTTTAGTGTAGAAAATAAAAACAAGCAGATTTCACTTGATGCACATGCACATCCTTCAACTTCACAATCACTGCAGTATGCTTCGAAACACTCAATACGATCAACGATCACAGAGGACCGCAGGCAAAACACAACTTTTTCAAATAGTGCACATAGTTTATTAGTGAAACTGGACAAGTGCCAGGAAACCTTGAAACGTGACCCCCTTTATTATCAGTGGAAAACAAAACTTTGCAGAGGGTGATCAAAATTGCACTTACTATTTCATTTTCCAGTTACATATTTCTACTTCCTTATAATTTAAAATTAAAAAAAGAAGGCTCCATTAAAATCTGTACATTCATTTCAACCCGTGGAGGGAAAAAGATTAAGCCTTTTTTTTTTGTTTTTAAAGTTTGGTCATCTTAGGATTCTGAATCCATCGTCTCTTCTACCTGTCCTGGTGATCTGCAGACAGTTCTGTGACTGGGTTTACAAACCCTGCATACTCAGAGTTCCCGTTATCATCCATCTCCGCGCTGACAAAATCGTTTTCCCACTCCAGGCCATTGGAATCATCAGAGGCGGAGGCGGTGTGACTCCCAGACTTCTTGCTGCTAAATTTTAAGGCTGCGCGCAGTATGTCCTCTTCGGTTTTTGAACGTTCTCTCATAGGAATTAATCGGTTTATTCCTAGGCAAGAAGGGAATTGTTTAATGGTAATATTTTTATACCCAAGAAGACATAGAAGTATGATTGGCTCCGAGCATTTGACAAATTAACTTTGGGATATTTCATACAAAGGCGGACTCATTGCAGGATTGGGTATTTGGCACCAAAATGATATATTTCCATGAATATATAAACACACTTTACTATATAATATCCCAGTGCTAAAAATAATTAAAAGCAGCAGGCATATCTATTGACTTACTCAATATACATGTATACAGGAGTCTAGCTGAAGTTGATACATTTTATCAGGCTTACATAGAAAAAAAAAGACGTCATCTTCTCTTGAAGGCCATTTTCATTTGTGCTCCCCGCATTTAAATACAGTTGTCAATATACTAACAGAGATGACCATCATTAAAATAATATGCCCATTGTATAAATCTTCCACTTAAATGTAAAACAGAATAATGTGCAACTGCAACTGTACACTTATTCGCTTTATCTCTGCACAGTATGATCCTAACATAACATGACGTTCTATATAACCTAACATTTTTACATTCGCTACTTCGGGGAACAACACATCCTGACTTTTCCATGTGGACAACTATCAGAGACTAATAGATATTACATGCTGGGCATCTGACCTGAAGAATTCTCGCTCAACCTAGCGGGACACCGTCATGACGTGATTGGACGTTCTAGTTAAGCACCGCGCCACTTGACGGACAATTTTCATGGTCACAAGCCATAATATATTATATACACACATTGTGGTTTTTAGTAATATTTTAATATATAAAACAGATGTGTATAATTTCTCTTCTATGAGTTGGTCACCATGGAACAATTATATCACCCAAAAGGTCATCAACCTACCTTCTTCATCCTCCCATTCTAGATCTAAGGAAGTGCTATCATCATTCCCGCTTGTTGACTTTGTTTTATTAGTAAGATCACAACTGCTCTCTGTGTTGGGAGTTAAGATGTTGGCATCAGAAGAAAGCCCTAGATAAGAAACATACATAAAGATTAATGAGAAGAAAAAAACTATCCTGCCTATCTTGTCTATATCGGACAGAGTTGCAGGAATGGGTGTACATGGAAATGGGTGGAAATTAGACATTTGACGGTTTTAGCACATTGCTGAAAGCAAATATATGTCGCAAGGTTTCCGTTCCATTGAATTTCAGAACACTCTCTCGGAATGTAAAATAACCAAATTAAAGAAAAAATAAAAATACGGCATGCTTCATAACAAGTAGCACTTTATCAGCTTTCTATACCCATTCACCCATAATAAACCCAAACAGTATGCCACCACATTATGAGTAAAGGTCACTTATGTGCTGTAAGGCAATAGGATGCTTAAAAATAACTTTACAAGATGTAACTTCCAGCATGATAACACGCTAGAAGTGTTTGTTAAAAGTTGGGGATTTTTAACATGTTTTACTTAAACATTGAATCTTGTCGCTACTTTTCTCTGCACCCAATCTACCAGCAGCTCTTGCACTTCTCTAGGTTGATGTTGTTCCAATCCTCTCCATTCTTCCATCTAAGCCCACATTTATAATTAGCGCTACTAAAATGATACCGTGTATTGTGCGACTGTGGATTGGTCCTGCTGCAGAGTCTACCTGAAAAGGACAGCCGTATTGAGTTGAATGAGAATTAGATTTAAGGTCGGCTCGTACATTATATTTAACGTGAATGCCGCAGAGGGCTTGGGGAGTGTTTCTCTGTTAAGTCTTCAATATATGATGCCCAGAACCGTCCCTGATTCAATGTAAACTAAACTATTGTACCTATAAATCATATCAGATTGTTTAAATACCTAAAAAACCTGAACATTTGACAACTTACTGCTACTTCTGAATGCTTCATATTGTGATTTCACACTCTGCAAATAGGATTCAAAATCCTCTGCCACGGAGCTGTAATGAAGAACAAAAACATAACTCAATGCGGTAATGAAGTAGGTAAAACACACGGAAACACATTTACTGTTTACTTCTTTATGTCCCGCATGGACATTTAGGTACTGTTAGGAAACAATGTTATGTCTCCAAGGTCTTGAAGAATTGAAGGAATGCAGACTTGTTGAGTGATCATATACCGTTACAGATTTCATATGCAAATACAGGGTCAGAAATTACCTTTTGGGATTCTCTCCACTGTTTGCTGCTTGAGCTCTTTGTCGGATCCATTGTAATCTGTGTCGCTAAAACACAACCAATAAGAGGTTAAGATTCGGTCATATCTTTTTATAGACCTGATCATGACACTTTTTGGGTGACTCCCCCCCCCCCCCTCAAACACCACATTGATCGGATTCTTAATAGCAATCCTGATGAAGTCCATAGCTCTGTAGACTTTAATCACAAGGTAGTATAATAAGGAGTCAGGGTGTCCGTCTAGTAGATTGGGCTAAAACAACACAGATACAACAAATGGCTAAAGTAATACAGCAACAACATATGATGCAAAAACTACAATCGTCCATTTTTTGTTTAAATTTTTTTTTTTTTTAAATGTAAAAAGGTATTTTGAATCTAATCCTAGTAATGTAAAAATGCTGGGGGGTCCCCTTTTATTCAACATGCAATGCTTACGGAACCAAAGGAAAGGTAGATTATCCGGAAAACAAAGCGTTAGAGGAATCACAAACCAAAATTCTTGTTCCGAATACGGATCTAATTCTAATGGTGTTTAATAGAAATTGAACCTAATTATATGTTATATTCTAAACAGCCTGTGTTGGTACCCCCTGGTTGTATGAACACTCTAGATGTCCGACACGCTCTGCACTCATTAACACGACGTCCTTATATTGCTTGCAGGATATATTTACCGTGTACAGTTACACATGGCATTACTACACTGGGCTCGGCTCGCTAAGGCATGAGCTGACGGAACAGCTGTGCCTTCAACGCCTCAACTCCACTATAAATTATGAGGGTCCAACGCCAGCGTGTTTCTGCTCCAATAAGAGCTTTGCTGACCCTGTAGAATGTATGCATTATACAAGAGCAGCTCATCCCTATCACGTTGGAAAAATTTGCTGGGGTCAGCATATCTTAACAATTAATGAAGGAGACAAAACAACAACCAGGGACGGACTGGCCCACTGGGATACCGGGAAATTTCCCGGTGGGCCAGTCGGTCCGTGGGCGCGGGCGGCCGACAGACCAACACATAAAACAGCCGCTAAGCGACTGCGAGCGTGATTGACAGCGGCAGCTAGGCCGCCTTCTTCAGCCGCTGGCGCCTAATGAAGTCAAAGGGGCTGGCGTGCACTTCCACGTCTTAAAAGGGGTGGGATGAAGAGCTGAGGCATGGCCATTGGGCGACGCGGTGGGCACACGCCAGCCCCCTCCCATCATTAACTTCCCCAGTCCCCTAATTAATTTTAAATAACCGAAAAAATGGCATTTTTTTTAACCGATTAATAGAAAAAAATAATAGTCAATTTTGAAAATAAACATTAGTTGCAGCCCTAAAGGATTCTATACTGTATTAACACTTATTCCACCAGCTGAAAATACCACTTTGGAACGCAGCTAAGATAAACTGGAAATATTTAAGCAAAATACCATCGTAAGCAGTCATGCACGCTGAAAATCACAGAAAAAACAGGAACTGCTTTAGGACAGCATTACGACATCCCCGACGATACCACTATAGAGAATACTCTGGAGGCCATATACAGTTTTGAGATAAAGTGCTATGGGAGAAGGTGAATAAGACAGAAGTCTTGTTTTCTACATCCACAAAAATAAAAAGTTATTTTTAGACAGTTATAATCACTAAACTATTCGTTTAAATAAAACTTAACCCTCCATTACTAAACAGAGCGAAGCATTATGGTTCCTTAAAACATAAATCAGTTATCGTGAAAAACCTTTCAGGTTTCTTCTTGATGGCATGAAATGACAAACTCAAAGCACTAGTAAAAAAAGGAATCTATAATTTTGGGGTTATTATCCCCTCACCTCCAAAAGCTTTCTTTGCTTGGCTGCCCTGGCAGCTTCACGCTGTGCAGCATATAAAGCCTCCTCTTCTAGTTTTAACTTCTCTTCTTGTAAGGCTAACTGTGTACGAACAAAATAATAAGGGTTAACAAAATACAGAACCTGTCTAGCTGTCCTAAAAAATAATATTAGAAATCAATAAAAATAATAAAACGCACACACAAAACAAATAGAAAATAAATCTTTTAAATAAAACAACACAAAACATGTAGTATACATATTATGAGCGACACATACAGTGAATCTAGACAGCCTGTAAATGATCGATTATCATTCTAAATTGTATTAATAATTTGTATGATTATATCTAGAACACAGGTGTTAAGTGCAATCCACCTGACTCACTTCCAAGTAGATCCAAGGTGATTCAAGGAGAAATCCAAGTGCCTTTTGGAGTCAAGAAGGAATTTTTCCTCCTGATGGCAGAATTCGAAGTAGCTTAATTGGGGGGGGGGGCTTTGCCTTCTTTTGGATCAAGAGTAGGAAGGTTAGGTAGAAGGGTTGAACTTGCTGGATTTAGGTCTTTTCTCAACCTTATGTACAATGTAATTATGCAACTTCTTGCAAGAATCCCAGTCCATGATGACGTGACATTCAAACAGGATGTATACCCTCAGCCATGGAAGCCTTGGACATGCAGATGAATGAATGAAGTGTGAAAGTGTATTTTAATAAGTTATTAATAAATGTCCGAGCAACCCTGCTTTTCCCTTCAGGAATCTAAACTCACAACTCTGAATGACAATTAGGGAAAGGCGGCTGATCAGGTTAAGGTGACCAAAACCCACCATCTCTACCGGCAAGCGGTGCTTACATTCCTTTACCTTTATTCTCTCACAGAATCGAGGTCTACAATGTGCTAAAAAGAGCAAGAATATGCAGCGCAATGAATGTTATTTCATTATCTTGATAAAGACGTCAGGAAATGCCACTTGTTTTGTTTTATGTATCTGCTAACTTAAAAAGAGAGCAACCATTTTACAATCTTATGAGGCAGCATTGCATGTAACTATATCCTTGCACCTGATTAAAGTCCCAACGTCCATTATTCTTTTTTTGTCTTTATACTGCCAATTTCACGTACATATTGAGCATCACACTGAATCTAATAATAATGTCATTAAATGTTACCACTGGGACCTCCTACAAAGAAAGCTTGTTGCAGACACACTTGGTAGGGTTTGGCTGAGTCAATGGTTACATAGATGAAAAGACAGCAAGTTTTCTGTAACTTAGTAGTTTAAAACTTCTACAGCAGAGAGAGACTCAAAATGAAGAGGATCTCCAGCCTTTTAAAGTACCCAATGACACAATCTTAAGGCTTTATTCAGTAGAGAGGTGGGATGAAGAATTGTGACTCCATCCACTACACTTTATACAGGTGGGAAACTATGATACTCTAGCACCACCTAGAGGCACCATTTCAACTTACACCCCTTATTTAACCAATCACTCTTGACAGGAGTAGTTCCAGAAGACTGGAAGTTGGCAATCATAGTAGCATAGTAGGAAGAACCTGCCAACTACAGACCAGTAAGTCTTACACTAGTGATTGGAAAATGAATGGAAACCATGCTTCAGTAAGGCATTTGTCGGTGTCCTTCATAATATACTCATAAATTGCAGTGTCTGGGTGTTAAAATAGTTGAATGGATAAGACAGTTGTTGAGTGACAGGAGTGGGGTAGTGGGGTACACATCAGGGATCTGTATTAGGACACGTACTTTTTTATATTTTATTATCAATATTACAAAAGGTCTTAACGGCAAGATATGTCTTTTTTTGCAGACCTGCAACAGAGTATTATATATCTTGCTGGTGAAACATGTCAAATGGCAAGTAAATTAGAACGAGCAAGAGCGTGGCAACTGTACTTGAATGCTGATTAACGTAAAAGAATGTATCTGGTACGTAAAACAGACAATGCAAAAAAGCGTCGGCAAGCAGGGTGCTGGGTTGTATAGCTAGAGGCATTAGTTGCAGAAAGAGAGAGGTGGTTCTGACACATGAAATTTGGAATACAGTTGTGGAATTAAGACCCTCAGGGGTTCCCATTTCCAGAAGGCTGTTTGCATATTGGAGAGAGATCAGAGGAGAGCCACTAAAATGGTAAATGACTTGCAGGATAAAAATTATCAAGAAAGACTAAGGGATCTTAATATGTATAGCTTAGGAGGGAGGGAGTACAAGAAGAAAGTGTGTTTCAAAGGAGAAGAGGAGGTCATAATCTAAAGCTAGTTATAGAAGTAATGAAAGCTAGATATAGATGTAATGAAAGTTTATTTTACTGAGATAGTGGAAGATACATGGAACAACCTTCCATCAGAAATGGTAGAGGCTGATAATACAGTGAGGGAACTTAAACACGCATGGAAAAAGTATAAAGCTATCCTGAACCCAAGACAAGATCACGGACTGATTAAGGTCGGAGTCTCCTCTCTACATAAGGAAAAATAGTCAGACAAGATGGGCCGAATGGTTCTTATCTACCATCAAATTCTATACTTCTACATTTTCCCCACAGACTCTGAGAACTGTACCGTGTTAGTCATGGAAAGAAAATTAGCAAATTTATTAAGAGGACACCTTAATTGGCTAACAGCATTGCATTAGATTGCAAGCTTTTGAGACTTAGGGCTCTTCTTCAGGCATGTTGTTCAGAATTATGTATAACATGCTCAGTCATAGAAATAGTTTTTTATATTAAAGTAACTTTTTTTTTTTTAAATATCCTTTAAATACTTATACCTTGTGATAACTGAGTAACAGTTTGTTTAGGAAACATCAACAACATGTTTAGAATGTAGTGTAAGCCATTGGTACTGGTGATTTTGTTTAAAAAAAATGTAACAAATTCTGTTAGAAGTTTCAAAATGAAAATATAGAAAGGGTATACTAAATACTGTAGTCTACCTCAATAATTAAAGGGGTAAAAGCTAATGGTCAAAAACGGGTTTCTGTATCTCCAACCAGCGGATTCTCCTGAATAATAATGCTTTTCCCTTACTGGAAATAAATACACCTTTGCAATTCTGGTCTTTTTACACAGTTTACTAATAAATAATGGAAAAAAAAAACTAGAATAGAAAAAAAAATATAAAAAAATAAATTGTTAGGAGGATATGATAGCTGGAAAAAGGGGTTATGTAGAAGAAGCCATTCTGGTGCTAGTGGTGAAAGTAAATCGATTTGCATTGTATTAGTTGCTATGGTTATTGCCCCACACTACTACTTTGAACCAGATATGAATAAACCTTAAAAACAGTAACAACAAAAGGACAATGTTTAGACGTTTGCCCTTTAGACAGACTAACTCAGAACCTGTTTGCTCTTATTGGATTGTTGCAGAATTAAGGTCCTCTGAGGCTTATAGGCATAGAAAAATAGGACCTTCTACCAGGGAAAAAAAAACCCTAAACACACACACACACACACACACACACACACTTTCTAATACACATTTCATATTCAGCTTACCTGCTCCCCACCACCTTCAGCTGCAGTTTTACATTGTGACCAGTAGGTGGCGTTCTGCCATAACGAGGAAGTGTGATAAGAAGGTTGTGTGTTTGCAGTGCAGGATGCTTCTGTAAATCACCGGGTGGCCCCCACAGATCTGGGGCCCAAGGGCATGTGCCCAATGCGTCTACTGTATAACCCTGCACTGTAATGGCCAATCAGTATACTCATGATCTCAAAACAACCATTTGTTATTGCAGACATAACTCTTTTACTCTTATTGGAGGACAATGAGGGTGCTAAGATCGGGGGTTCAGAGTTAGGACTGCATTAAATTCTTATAAGTGCCAAATAATTTATATTTTGTATTAGGCTTAACAGATGGGTTTGACTATGTTTGAAGATAATGGTTGAAACCCCTTCGCAATACCCCCTGCCAAAATACTGCTCTATTGATGCACTAAGCAAAGCATTAAATATAAAGGCAGCCCCGCCAGCGGTTTATTTACTGATGCTGACCAAAGAGACATGCACCCTGCACTATTCTCAGGCACTGAATGGGTTAAAGACCTGTGACAGCTAAGAATGATGACATGGAAGAGAGTAGTTATTAGCAGAAATATTTCCATTACCTCATTTTGTATTCTGATGTCATCAACCCTCTGTCTCTCGGTGATAGAATTATAATGCCTTTCCTTTAAATCACTAATTTCTTCCTCGCTTAGAGGCCTGTGGATGTTAATGAAGAAGTCAGCGGGGTTGGCACTGCCACACAAACATCAGATTAAACAGAACACATAGACGAGGCACCGAACAGCGTTAGAGGCCATGCAATTAGCAAACAAATTAAAGAGGCAAAAAAAAAAAACAAGGTTTCAGTTTTTATGTTTTAAATAGTGTACAATAAAGTTCACAGGCACTAAGACAGTGTTTCCAAGTTTCCACACCTGGTAACATGATGTACACTAAATATATATACTATATATATATAATATATATATTTTATTTATTATTTATTTTTTTCCCCCAACGAAGCCTGATCATTTGCACAACCAAAAGAATATTATTAATAGTGTTTGCGGTTGCAAAAGACCTTGTTTATAAAAATCACAAAATAAATAATGCAGATTTTCTCATTTATAAGGTTAACAGCATCTTCAACATCGCAGTGACAAGTTCTTCATATCCCTGAGAGTGATTAATGCTCACATCTGGGAGGCAGATCTCCATCACATGCTACTCGGTTAACTACGGCCATGAGCTTAGCACTGACTGCTTGTTCGCATTTTCAAGGACACTTAAAGGCCACTTGAATATATTACTTTAGAAAGGGAAAATAGTTTATTTGCTTATTAAAACATCTTAAAGTGAAGTTTGAAGACTGTTACAAACCTGGCATACATGGAGTGGTTTTTCCACTAAAGCAGGAGACCGGAGACCTAGAACGGTCCCTTGCTAGAAGAATTGCATGGAAATTAAACTATACATTTTTAAATATGCCAAATAAAAAAATTCTCGTGTGGGTAACCTGCATCATACACAACGCTCAGACGAAATGACGAAGGACTTCCCCTCAACTAAGTAAGGCTCAAAAGGCCACGTTTCCTCTGAGTGAAGCGCACACACAGACACACACGTACACGCGTGCACACACACTCTCTCCATCTCTCTTAACAGAGCTTCACCGAGACTCACTGGGGGTGGCAGGGACCCAACAAGTTGGATAAATGGAAACTAGAAAACCTGTCCCTTTAAACTCCATTTGCTGATGTAGTGAAATAACATTTGCCAGCATTGCAACATCTATACAAATGCATTAACTGTTTTAGTATTTGCTCTTTTCCAAAGTAAGAGGCCTTTTAGTTTCATAATCTGGGTAAAAAGATTATATATTTAGGAAACAGGAAAACTGTGAAATGACCTTCAGAATGCTGACCAGCGAAATGGCCACGTCGGCAAAATATAGCATACATTATTTAGATAAATCACTGCATTTTGGGATGAACAGAAAAATGTATACAAATTTCCTTGTTTTCTCCAAACTTAAATTTATAGTTTAACAAATATCTTACCTTTGACTACTTCCTGGACTCTCCCCCTGTTGGAAACACAATCACAATGATTTTAATACTGTATACACCATTACATATTTACTAGCATTTCAAACAACACATTTCCCTTCAATATCTTATACTTGTAACATTACACATTGTAGTTACTTTGTGAAACATAGGCTTTGTAGTGGCAGTCAGCCGCTTTCATTTCCCTAAAGATAGGTAAGCATGGCTACTGAAGCCCTATTATGGCTATTCCTGTTTGAGGGAGTCATATATGCCTAAATGTAAAAAGTACAAGGAAAAGATGACATTTTAATCAGACATATTCCAGAACAAATATAAAAAATATTTTTTAGGGTCTTATGTGGATACGGTTGGATCCTTGTTTGTCCCTATCTGCAGAGCTGAACTCAAAAGCTCTTTCATTAACCTCACTTTCCTTACGATCATCAGCGGGGACAGGTAAGCCAAACCCTTCTCGCTCTCAGTAGGTAGAAATCTTAAACTGGCTAAGCATGAGAAAAAGAAGAGCCCTTCTCTGCGAATGCAGTTATCTGCTGAAATGTTGGTGCCAACGTGTGGTTTTGAACAATCCCGATGAGGGTCAACTTATTTACAAATATTTACCAATGAGAACGTACTCGAAAATATAAAAAGCACTCACCTCATCACTGTCTACAAGATTTTCAAACTGTTAAAAGAAACAAAAACACAGTTATTTTCTACTACAATGTACATTAATCCAACACATGGGAGACTACCTAGTCATACAACTCATACAGAGAACCTCAACGACTATTAACATGGCCACTAAAGCATTCCAGAACGTACAATATAAACACTGTGCCATCTTATACACACACCGCAGGCTTTACTTCTTGAACTGCTCTGGTGGCAAAGAGCAACCATCAGAGACAACAAACCACATATCTGATCAGCCACGGTTGAAGCACAAAGAACATTGTTACTGATTTTTGTGAAGATATTGCCACCGCATTATTCTTGCTTATCGCCGGCGACACCATGCTTATTAGAGACCCCCTGGATATCAGAACACTAAGGTTTGATTGTTATGTTAATGGGAGTCAAGAAGCTCCAAAAACAGACCATGTGAACCACCTTTTCAACAATCAGCTTGTTGAATCATTCGGCATAAAAATATTTTGGAACAAGCCCTGAAACTACACATCCCATGAGGCATGGCAAAAAAACCGATAAATAATAAAGCTGGTCACCAGTTGGATAATCAAGTCCCACCAACAAATCAAACAAGTACTCCAATACTCTTCATGGTATATATGTGTTTAGACTGGGGGGGATATAAGAAATATTGTTGGCCAATTCTTCTCTGGTTTAGATTGTCTGTTTTTATTTCCATTGAACATTCCGTGAACTGCTTTAAGACGGTCTGATTTTTCGTTGCAACCAATTCCATGCCATGCTTACCTGTATACCAAATAGATGCAAACAATACAAAATGTAGAGTGAAGCTGCAAGATGGTATCACTAACCTCAATAGTAAAATGCTCTCCTGTGGCACATGTCCTGAAATACTTTGACCTGCATAAGAAAGTAAAAACAGGGGAGATATAACAATGTATGTGTTATATATATATATTAGTATTCAAATTGCTTTAAGGCTGTGTGCACAGTTCCTTCTGGTTATTATATATGCATACAATAGCGAGGGTGAACTTAGGATATGCCAGGCCTTAGAGAATTCGGCACTTAACGCTGTATCAAAGCATACAAAAACCAAATGCACCGGAAATCTAATGAAGTGCGGTACCACGGAAGGCTGCAAGACAAACAATTACAATCAAAATCACTTAGCAGGATAACTGCCTGCAAACAAATATGAACCCCAAAAGACAGGGTTTGGTGATCACACACACTGGAACCTTAGACCGTGATATGGGTACATCTTATGAGAAGATTAAAGTATAAGCCCGGTACAGAACAATTAGAATTCTGCTTTATCCACTTGTTAATTGAAATCAGTACATTTACCTTAAATTACATTATGTTTTATTATTATTTTTAAATTATGCAGTGTTGTAGGTGTTTGTTCAGAAACCACAATGAAACACTAGAGGCATGTATCAGATATGTCTCCCAATTATCGTATTGGCTCGAATATAGGCCGAACCAGATTATAGGCCGCACCCTAAAAATTTAAAGAAAAATGTATTTTTAAAGAAAAAACACACACTAGTGGATGAGCTGTTGAGGGAATGCCTGAACCAGCATCAGACATGCAAGGAAGATAAAGTGGAGGAAGTACCACGGCAAGCCAAGACCCTGCATGGGATCTAACATCGACAAATAGCGAAGGTGGCTGACATTGAGAAATCCTACCAGCAGCTGGACAGGGCTGTACTCAAAGACAGCACTGAGGCACTGATAATGGCAGCATACGAGCAGGCAATAAGCACCAGATCCATAGGACCCAAGGTGCAAGCTACGTAGAGAGGCTTCTGAGACAGCCCAACACAAAGATGCTCGCAGGAACAGCGATCACTGAGCTGGCATTGTATACAGGAACATCTGCACAGAGTATGAGCTAAACTCTCCAAGTCCAAATTGCAGATTCCACAGAAGGTTGTGGAGAATAGCAGGGCTAAGATCCTGTGGGACAAGCAGGTAATGGCCAATCAACCCAACATTGTGGTGGTAGACAAGGACCCGGAGACAGCAGTAGTGATAGATGTAGCAGTGTCAAGAGATAGCAACATTATTGCTATGAGAACCTGAAAGGCCTGAAAGAAGAACTAGAGAAGATGTGGAGAGTGAGTCATAGTGGTCATAGGAGCCCTTGGGGCTATGACACCTCAGCTGGTAGACTGGATCCAACAGATTCCGGGTACAACATCAGAGTGCAGTGCAAGGAACAGCTAAGTTATTGCGCAGAACCCTCAAACTCCCAGGCCTCTGGTAGGGAACCCGCGGTTGAGAATAAGACATACCACCCATAGGGGTGAAAAGGGAATTATTTTTTTTTATATACACTCCAATATTATTATACATATCTGGTGCTCCGGCTTACATCTGTCTTCTGGATGTGGTTTTTAACCAATAATGAATACTTATTTTTAATTAATAATTTTCTTATCTCCTAAGTGCCTTTGCGTACCAAAATGTGGCTTTTACCATACCGCTATATGTACAACTAAGTGCAAAATTATTATTTTTGCTGTCTTGTTAATAGGTCCTGATAATATTCAGGTCAAGGCATGAAACTAAATAAAATAAAAACAACTGGCCTAACTCATCCTTAAATTCCTCTTTGTAAATATGGTTATTCTACATGGTTACAAAAGGTTTTTATTTAAGATAATGAGTAACTGAACCATTTGGGAATAATCATTAGGAAAATCCATTAATTAATAAGGTACTTGCATAAACAATTAATGATTCTAAAAACAGAGTAAGAGATGCAAATGTAAGCTTGACTAATGTCAATTAAAAATATATATAATGGCATGTGACCCCCGAATGGAACAATTATTAGAATACCATATAAAGTCATAGTTATTATTGCACACTACTGGAAACCTTATTTGAGACAAGTGCGTGTCTCTACGGGAATAATAGACGGATAGAAAAATGCTGTGGCTTGGCTTTAATTCATGCATTTTCAGAACATATTAGAAGGTTTAGTAGGGCTCTCACTGTTTTGACTTTAATAAAGTGGAATTACTATAAAGATGTTTCTCCCCCCCTAATGTAACACTTAGCCGTTCTGTACATTTATAATTAGGTGGTGTTTGTGTTGTATGACCCATGGATGCAGCTGCCTTCATGTCCTGTTCTAAGAATTCACAAGGTTATTACCCCGATTATATTATTCCACCCTTTCGGTGGAAGCAGAAGCCAAAAGCAACACCGGGGACAGCAACGATGAAATGTTGGAGGATAAAAACTTCAATAAAGAGCATTGTGTTCATGCTGATTAATACTTTATAGCTATGGTTCATTTTCCACTTATATATCATGACGTTCTATGTCATCTAAAGCAGTGTCTTGTTATAAATTAAAGTATCAGCACCAGTGGTTGGGGTAAGATTATCACCAGCAGGAATTATATGGCTAATCTTGTGGATAAGGTAGATTTCTAGAGACGGGCAGGCTTCCAATAGGTCTTATTACAGGGTATTGCATTTATTGCCATCTGCCATTATACGGAAGCCTGGACACGGGTACTAAACGGTTAAAAAGTGGTCCCAAATTGCTTAACATGTTTTAAAACTGCCTCCTTGACGAATGGAAGTATGGAACATGGTAATATTTCAAACAGCCGGGCAGCTGGATTTTTATGGAATCCGATGGTAATTATGTTTTTTAATGGAATTGAAATGTACTGTATGCGGCGCTCAACTCAGTGCAAGCAATTAATTATAGAAGAGTAAAATGCACATTATTAACAGAAAACTCTATGATGGTTAAAGGCTTTTATGTGCCTTAGGCAGTTAAAATGGTATTTCAAGAAGGCAGAGATGTTTCCTGGAGTATGCACTACTGGTTACACTAGATATCAATTTGTTTCCCAGTCTATTCTTTCTGTGTGTGATATATATATATATAGGTGGTGACAAGATATCAAACAAGATATTTTACTACTCCAATATTTAGAAAATATAAAGGCAGCGAAAGGCACCGGTCTTATCAATGGAGTACGACTGCAGCATACCTTGTATAACTATAGAAGCAGCCTGTCTGGTTTCAGGGATTTATTCAAACCTGTTTTACAGGAAACATCAAGGGCACAAAACACCAGAAGATGTGCTTCTGGGTGAAAGCAAGCAAGGAACTAACCCAGAACAGAACACACAAGAAAAATAAAATGACATATAAAATGTGGCTATAAAAATTGGTGCGATCTCAAACTCAGATTGCACCAATGTCAAAAAGTTTTGCCACATTTGAATCAATTCACTAATTAGCAAGTGTGATTTTATCAGCACTCCTCCAGTCGTGATCCTCTCCTAAAAATTGATGAACTGCCTTAAAACCAGAATGAAAGTTCATGTCGCTGAAATATTTGTGGGTTATGCCAACCAAGCTGTCCTTGGAGGAAAATATTACTGGTATGGATCCTCCTTCAAGCAGCCAATCGGGGGCAAGAATAGTCGGACCACGAAGGAGCGGCAGATTCTACCGAACGTAATTACCGATACATATATTTCTTCCTTGGGGCCCTACAGCTGCTGCAGGACTACATCTCCCATCCTCCTCTGCCAGCCCCTTAGCTGAAGGAGCATTATGGGAGATGTAGTCCTGCAGCAGCTGGACGGCCGCAGGTTGGACACCCTTGCCTAGAAGAGGAAGCACCGGTATGTTGTTGAGGGAAGAAAACAAAACACCTACAAGATAAGTGCTTCAAAGCTAAAGACAAGGGACGCGTGAGAATTTGCAAAGCTCGTAGATATATTGAGTAGAAGCTGTTTGAAACTATAAGGCTGCTTGTGAAAATGATAGTGATATATATAAGAGTAGTAATTAATTATGCACAACACAAACGAGAAATACTTTACACAAACATTATAAACAAGAGATTTCACAACCCTCTAAAAACACAGGAGACATGATGGTCCTTCCTGTGCAGTATCTGGCCTACAGAATGAGAGCATAACCTAAACAACATGTTAATTAAATATTTATTAGCTCTGTCCCACAACATGACGAGCAATAGGTGATCAATCAGCTTTAAAATGGAATACCATACAACATCCTTTATTATGTGTACATTAATAAATCTTAGATATCAAAGTGAAACAAAAATAAAATCCCTACTGTACATTTAGAGGACCCGTCTATCTAGCTCAGATTTTTAATGTACACATGATAAGATTATATCATAGGATAGGCCAATTTTTTCCTATTTTCGTGGGTTTTATTACCCCAGCCTTCCCTTGATTGAGCTTTACGTTAACACGTGTTCCTCTTCATTGTATAGGGTTATACTTCAATATAAACCTAATTTCAAAATCTATTGGAACTTGGACCAGATGTTATTAATAAGTAGTTATTGGGTAACAAAGTTTCACAAATAGGGTCAACAATGATCACCTTTTGCCTCTATATCCACATTATACATGGAACCCTTGAAAGTAATTGCCCGCTGTACAAGACAGCCTTTAGACCATACTCCTCAGCCAGCCCCTTAGCTGAAGGAGCATTATGGGAGATGTAGTCCTGCAGCAGCTGGAGGGCCGAGTTTGGAGATCTCTGCTTTAGACAGAACTTGGGTAAGAGGTGCAGTAGCCAGATCACCACTCATGGACAGCTGTTTCTAAAGTGGATATATTTGCATGCGCCTACCCAGAATGCCTTGTGGTTGTGGCAGCACCATGAGATTTTTGAGGATAACACAAACCTTCTGGCTTGTCTGGTGTCTGTAGATGAGTGTTTAATAATGCTTCTACTACTCCATTAATTTTAAGTGGAAGGGTTTTCCACCACCTTTACCCTCCATAACTTTTGTTACTGGTATTTCAATATGAATAAAGTAAGTTAAACGGCACTTCACAGGAAGAATACTAAGAAATGCTGCTTTACATGTCATTTGCAGTGCAGAATTTTACTATAAAGTATTAAAGAGATATCCTAATTAGTCTTTACGCTCTACCCATTTGGAAACGGGGTCTCCAGAACTGTACACCCTATGCAAAGTCTGACCAGAACCACCTCCCTCCTCCCGCTACTAATGCCGCTAGCGGCACATTTCTTGTTATTTCAGACACTTTATTGCATTGTCTGCTTACCTTTAAGTCCTCAGAAAGAATTACCCCTAAGTTCCTATATTCTGCATCGGGATCTTTACACAAGATTCATATATACAGTATATATGGTACTCTGGTAAAGCAACTATCATACAAGTTAAAGCCATTAGACGTATCTTATTTACTAGCATTAGGTATGGACACTTTAAATAGAAATAATTAATACATAAAAAAAAGATGAAAAAAATCAATCAATACCCTTTTTGTTTTTTTTAACCATACAGAATATGATGCATACACATTAAGACACGCGTGAGCTATACACATGTAGACACGTGTGTACGAAGCATCTCTTCATGCTCTTATCACTGAAGGGTTTCCAGTAATACAAACATCAGTCGTTTGGCAGATTGGATTTACGGAGATCTGTCTAGGCTGTCTAAAAAAGTCAATAGCGAACCTGAAGTCAAATAAAATATGCAGTAAAGGAAAAGCTTTCCAATACCTGACGTCTATACCCTAAAAGGTGCATAAATTCACTCTACTTGCCTTCACAACTCATTACTTTCACAAAGATTTGTTTGTAACTATATATATATATATTATTCTCCATGATATTTACAGTTGCATTATTGAATTTAATTTGGTGGCGGAGGTCAGAATGCTCGAATAAAACTCCTAACGATAACATTGTTAAATATACCGTATATCTTACTTATTGTGTTTATTTTTCATGGATAATTTTTTTTTCGTAAAAAATTAGTAAAGACTGAAGGATATTTGTACGTATATCGTCTGAGAAAATAGAGGGAGGGGAGATATGATAGAAACATTTTAATTGCGTACAGGAGGGAAGTTTCTTCCAAAGAAGAGTTTTGTAGTTTGGGGTAGCCGTGTTAGTCCAGTGTATACGAATGCAAAAAACAGAATGTTGCAGAATCTTGTAATACCTTTTTTATTGGACTAACAGTATTTAAAATAAAGAAGAGTTTATAATTTAAAACTAGAAGGTCAAAGAAAGTTTTATGAAACACCTTTCATTACATTAATAATCATCATTTAAACTAAACTACCACTCACTATAAAAGTGACCGTAAATATCACATAATAGGTGGCTAGTCCTATAGGTGGCTAGTCAATTTTAAAAAATGACTCATTTATTATGAATCATTCTTAAGTTGCAAGTATACCGAGTTCATATTTTATTCACAGAGCTTTTTTTCCTGCAAAATCTTGTAAAATGATTGAACTCTCTAATGTTAAAGGAAGAGACGTGTTTCTATGACTAAGCAGGATCCAATCTATCCGACTCCTGGTCACTTAAAACAATACAATGTGAACTCAAAGAGGTGTCACGAGTGGATCACTGGCATGATCCTGCAGGAAACACACATCCATTGACAGGACAAGTCATGCTGCTGGTGTAGGGATGTGATCACAGAGAAGCACATATCCTGCTCAGGGGCTAAGTCTAGGGGCTAGTGTGCTCTGCCTGTCTGTCACTCCCAGGACTAGGTGACATCTCTATGGTACCTGCCCATGGGCAGTGCTCCAGCTCAGGTGTCACTTCCAGTCCCGTGGGGGGCCAACCTCCCTAGCAGCAGGAACAAAAGAGTCAGCAGACACAATGCTTCAGACAACCCAACCCCACTGGAGAGATCCATAAACCAGCCCTGCTTAACCCCAACACCGCCTGGACACAAGAAGCCACCACTGTCCCTCAGAGTAAAGCCCTCTCACCCGCCTCCATTTACCTCCAGCAACCCAAGAGGCGAAGATAACCGCCCACCACAAACCCACCTTACCCTCCTCCCGCTCTCTGTATGCGGGTGCTCTCTCTCCTGAAGAGGCTGCAGCACCGTGTCCAGCAGATCCCCATGGCATACTGACCGGGGCGCGCACCCTGCTGCAGCCCAAGGGACGCGGGAACGAGCACAGGCGCGCCCACCCACACTCAAGCAACACAGGGCACGCGCCGTCTTACCCGGCGTTCGACTGGAGCGGACAGCCCCTGTCACGTGAGAGCCCCGCAACGTCATCCGAGAAAACATGGTCTTTCTGCATTTTGTGCCCTTATCAAAGATGGCGGCCGAGTGGGTGGCTATGTTGGGACAGTAGAGTTGTCTTTCTAGGTGATGTCCTTCCAGCTTGGGAGGTTTTGCCGCCCTCAGGGAAAGACTAGCCAAGTGGCCTAGAAATAAAGCACACCTTACCACATTAGGCTGTCGACATTATTTATATAATGCATGGAATCCCCATGAAAGGAGTACAAAGTGGTTCCCGTCATTATATAAATGTTGCCTAAAATCATTGTTACCATAGACACCCCAGTGGCCATATGTAGAATAGCTGGCAAACCACTGATGTATTTACTTCTGGGGTTGCCATAGGGCTGACCTGTCTGTAACAACCCTCCTTACTGCTGAGCCAAGGGCTGTTCTAAGTTACAATAAGCTAATGATTTGAGATCAGATATAAGAGTCCTGTGATAAAGGGAAGAGTGCAATATTTTTCAAACATGTTTGTGCCACTTTGTTATTGTCTATCCATGTAAAGCCGAACTACTGAAATTATGATGTTGCCTCCAGTTCCAGGATTTTGAGGTTTTTCACAGAATTTCATAGCTGTTTTAGATGCCAACTCGTAGAGGGTTATTCATTCAGCATGGTATCGAAGAGCATTGCCTTTGGAAGCATGCATGTGACCCCTCCGGACTGTTCGCTTTACTGCAGGATGTCTGCAGCCACAACGTGTCAGAACGAGTCACAGCCACCAGTGTAGTCTACTGGATCCTGTTATTAGTTGACTGGTGGCCTGGTCATTTGCTTAACTGTCAAGTTACATAGAAGTCCCCATCTATGGGGTCTGTTGACTAAAGGCTGATTTGTGGATTCAACTCCCTCACTTCACTAAAAATTATGAAGGGCCAACACTGGAAAACTTCTCCTGCAAGAATGGCTAAGCTTGCTGAGACAGAATGACCTGTCATACAGGGGCCCAAGGCACTCGGAGATGGCTCCAGCCTGGCTGCCAAACAGGCAGGAACTCCATTGTGTAAACTAATCTCATTAACAGGATGGCTACCAGGGGGATATTCAGTAGCTAAATTGGATTAAAGTTTGGGTTGTCTACATGTACCTGTTTATCAATGTTATCAAATCTACAAACGGCTGATTCTGAGGAGGATAAACAGGTCATTGAGACCAGAACTACCACTAATGAGGCAGATGGTTGAAGATTTGTCTTTTTTCACCCTCATACTGTGGATGGTCCATAACAGTTTCTATCCAGTCAGTGTCATTGGTGGTGGTGGAGTGGGCCTCGCCAGTACTTATAGGATTCACAAAAAAACACTATACCAGAATATGTGAGGAATCAAGCTTTTTATTGTTACAAAACAAGTGTGTGGATCAAACAACATAACTGTGTTTTTTCACTAAGGTTTCAAAATATATACCGAGTTTTCACCCGCGTTTGGTCAGTTGATCAATTGGCATTTTACACCTCAATTTATAAAACCACAATGACTCCCAAAGTGGCTCCTAATCACTAGTCGAGTTAATTATACATTATTGATGGAACTTGATAGGACTGAGTATGTAACAGCAGTCAATGAATACAAATCTCAGGTAGCCAAACACTCATGTGATATGGTTAAGCACCAGCCTGCCTGGTGGCTTCTCCCAGAATGGAGTTTCAGTAGTTCTGCCTTATTTTTAATTTATTTGGTCCTAGAATACCTATCACAGTAAACAATTGCATAAGCGTACAAATCTGGATTTAACTATAGTACTACCATCGAGTTAGTTCCGAGAAAATTTGGTCTTAGTTGTACATTAGCCGCTTGCGCTCCTATTTCACAGTACATAAATAACCAAATGTTAACAACTAATTAAAACTACCAAAATTGGCTTATTCCAAAGCGTTATTTAGACCTTTGTTAAGTATACCCTAACATGGACATGTAAGTAAAAACAAGTGTGTATGATCCAACACAACTGTGCCAGGCTGGTTGACGCTACAGCAAGTGCCTCAAGTAACCTCTATGTCACACTTCATTTATAAAAGTAAAAAAGTTCCTGAGAACGCGGATCAAAATAGCAAATTGTTACAGTATTCAAGTCTTTTTAAAACTAAATTCATCGCAAAATGTGTATATTAATTATGTATTTTTTCCCCATACATTTCTAGGGCTGTACCTGATGATTAAAAAAAGATTTTATCGTCCCAGTCTATAACAGAAACTCACTTGTAGGTAGTGATTAGTAATTAATTGACACTTCTTATGATGATCTCTGTGTCTTAAAAGGCATGTAAACTTATTTAAGAAGGCCATTGTGCTCTCACAAGTTAGACACGGTAAAGCTCTTACATACACAAAATGGGTCTTTTCGTGCGGGGCCCATAGAGTTACACTTAACATTTCCAGTACTGTTCTGGATACTTGAAGAAAGGAAGACTGACTTATGGGGAGAAAAAAAAAACATTTTCACAGTAGGTTCCCTTTTAATCCCAATGCAAATATAAGGCTAATTATGTAAAAACACTAAAACTGAGCTTATTGCTAGGGACACCTTCACCTAAAGAGGGTTTACATTTTGAACATAGCACATATATGCTGGTGTATAGGTTGTTGTAGAACTTAATAAACCGAGAGAAATGTGTATATTTTCTGGCTCTGACCTCATTTGTAACATCACCATGTGGCACAATATGCAGATTAGGTATTCTCCATTGCAGTACATAATTTGCATATGGTGCCTCAAGGTGATGTCATTTCAGAGACAGTGTAAACCTATTCAAAACTATGCTGTTTGCAAAAATTATATGATTTACGTGCACTTACTAAAGTAGTATTTAGTCCCTTTAAAGGAGGAATCAATGTAGCCCTAATGGCATAGGAAAGATAAATTTTACGATGATTTGAAATAAAGCTTTTTGGTTAACATAGAGGCAAAGCATGGGACTTGTTTTTTCCCAATTGCGTTGCGATCAGCGCAATTTTCGACTGAGCGCATTGACACCTTTCTGTTCACCAGGGTAAGAAGCTCTGTGAACTCCAGCGTCTTCCCATATGTTCGAAGTATTTCACAGAGATCCTGTATGTACCAAGAGCCATATATGGTTTCACGATGTGAATAGTAACCTGTTGTACAGAAATATATAAAAAAATTATAATGTTAATTTAAGAAAAGATGGTCCATTTCCTGCCTTGACCTGGACGTGCTATTGGTTTGCTTGCTTGCTATAAAACTTTTGTGCCATCAATTAAGAACAGACAGGCTAAGCATCTCTGGTTTGTTTAGCATGGAAATACGTCTTGTTTGGTATATGGACACCAACTGGCCACCAACCAACCTAGCATGTGCATGGGGCGCTGTATACACACAATGAACATTCACAATCTTCCAATGAGTTCTTCCCCAGCGGCACGGTGCAGAATAATGCCCTGCCACTCATCTGTGCCAAAGGCACGCTAGCCGGTTAAGTATGCTGGTGGGCAATCAGACTGAAAGGAGTGGTAATGAGGAGGGTCCTTTACGCAATATTTTGATTAATGCTAAATATTTAAAGGATAGCGATACCTTCTGCTACAGAATAACACATGATGAAGTCAGCGCCAGCCGGCAGAGTGTACACAGAGGCGGCATCCACTTCCACTGTATTAACCTCAGTGGAGGCATCAGGGGCGTCCATAAATGTGACGGGTTCATCATGCTGGTTTCCTCGACATGCCTGGGTGACAGATGGACAGCAGCAGCTAGATTATTTTAAAACAATATACCGGTATATGCTATTTCATCAAGAAGTCAGAAACCCAAAGTTTAACTCTTTGCGTAGTATGCATCAGTACTGTGGCAAACCCTAGAGCGGAAGTGGGGGGGGGGGAACTCCTTCAGCATGAAAGAAAGTTTTGTATATAGAAATGTAGGATAGCATTGATTCATTCACTTAGATAAGCTTCCTTTGTGTGCTGACCTGGAGGCAGCCATTATTGCCATTCAACCTCGATAATCAACTGGCTGGAATATTAGGATTTTCAGACACGGTTACCTGGATAATGAAAATTTTTGGTTTCCCCACTAAGCTCTGGCATTTGTCTCCTTTGAACAGACAGGTTAGCTTCTGGATTTCAACCTTAGCATCAAATGCATAAACATGATTATCTTCTCCGTGGCTCAGGAAGACACAGAGAAAGCAGTCAGCATCGCTGTGGTCTGCCTCGGACGCTGAAAAGTTCAGATTATACTGGTCAAATTGGTGTGAGATTTATAAATATATTTTATATATACACATACATACTTTTTTCTGATTAAATTAGTTACCTAGCACGGGATTATGCACCTATTACAACCAGTTAAATGAAGGTTTCCACAAATAAAATAATGATAAAGCAACAGTTTTATCATTAAAAAGGTACTGTTCCACCTACTCTTTTGAATTTCACACTTGTTTTTAAAAGCAGCATTAGGATCAGTGGCGTAACTAAAGGGGCGAAACACAGTATGCAAGCAGCGAAGTCTGCAGGAGAGGCAAGCAGGTACGGGTGCGAGGGATAGGGTATATATGTTTGTATGCATGTGATCATGCATGTCTATGTATAAGTGCATATGTGCATGCATGTCTGTGTATAAGTGTATGTGATCATGGATGTGGATATATAAGTGTATATGTAAGTGTGTGTAAGCATGTATGTGTAAGTGATGTGAGGGAGTGTGTGTTAGAATGAGTGTGTACATGTCAGCGAGTGAGTATGATTAAGTGTGTGTGTTAAGATGTGTAAATTTGTGTGTGTTTACACATGTGTGCCTTAGTGTATGTTGGGGCAAGGGGCAATAATGGCACAGACAAGCTTTTGGGGGTGCAAAAAATAGCACAGATAAGCTGTTTGGGGGCACTGACAAACCTTGAGCAAAGATGGCACAGGCAGGCTGTTTGGGGACACTGATAAGATGCTTGAGGCACTCACAAGCTGTTTAGGGGCAAAGGAGGTACTGACAAGCTGTTTGGGGGCAAAAGTGGCACTTTGGGACTTGGTAAAGTTTTCGTACCAGGGCGCTGCGGTTTTGAGTTACGTCCCTGATTAAGATTGTACCGGCTTGAAATGGACCTGACTGATTTTGCTTTTCTCCTTTCATGTTCTCTATGATAAATATTAAAAAAATGTCAAAGAGAAAAAAAGTATATAAATAAATGCTACATTACAAAATCAGTTGTAGAACTATTGAACGCCCAACCTTTCCCTTGCCGTCTACCCTCTCTGTAGAGTTCTCAACCGTAAAACATAATGTAATAATATAGACGGTCCCTTGTTTTCAAGTACA
The DNA here is from genome assembly GCA_009364415.1 of Spea multiplicata. Taxonomy (NCBI): domain Eukaryota; kingdom Metazoa; phylum Chordata; class Amphibia; order Anura; family Pelobatidae; genus Spea; species Spea multiplicata. Next base: position 101,031 of record VKOC01016347.1, read on the forward strand.
ACCATTTGAACACACACACGTATAAACAGCAATTTATACTAATTATTACTTATATTTTTTTTTTAAAAGCCTACATACCCTCACTGATTTTCTTAATCACTTCGTCTTCTTTGAGGTCATTATAGATCCTAACCTCAAACCCAAGGTCAAGTAGTCTGGAGGAGGAAAAAAACAATGTGGTGAGATGGAGTGCCTAATGTATGTTTCAGAAAGATGTATCTCTATGTGTAGGGTTGTAAATTATCCCATGGGATGAAGTACTACTCCCATTAATCACTTTAGCAAATATACAAAATGGAGGCTGGGAGAGACTTATTGCAGGCAAATATCAAGTCTGATGAATTAGAATATAACAACGATTTATATGTCACTATAATAATAATTAAATATCCATATGCAGGGCCAATATAAAAAGCTCACTGGTGACCTGGTCATTAACCGAAATGTACTTTTTAGAGCTTATTTGAGAGTGTATTTTAGAGCTTCTTGATCCAAGAAAAAATGTGATTGTCTTTTGGAGTCACAAAGGATTTTTTCCCTAAGTGTAACTATGCAACAGTAACGACAAACTATTTTTGGTTAGAAATAGACTTACTTGAATTAGTAGAAAGACAATTAGAGCCTCACAAACACATCATTGTCCATCAGACATTTCAGAAGAAAGCACACCGTTATAATGCACACCTAATATGTCACCTATTAGGACAACTAAATGAGGAATTTTAGCAAAAACAGGACAGTGGGGCATCTCAGAACAATATTCCAAAAACTGGGACTGTCCCAGGGTGGTTTAGACATTAGTATATACACACATTAGATGTCCTCAACTCCTTAAAAAGTAGGGATTGATTAAATAAAAAGTGAGCGGAGATGAAACACTTAATCTTGCCATCTTCACCATGCATTATGAAGGACTGGTGAATTTTCTCCTGTAATGAGTCCTCAAGTTACAGTTTAAAGTTGAGGGGAATGTGACAGACAATGCTGGGAACGTCTAGGAGGCTGCAGTGGTGGGTTCCCCAGTTCCACCTAATTCCACCCACTTCCCATCCCTTCATGGTCTAATTGAGGCTAGCCCACCTCTATGTGATGATAGCCCTGCCCTGGCCCTGCCTATGTGATGGGCAGCTTTAGGTAGCCAGCCCTGAGAACTTCCTAGGTGTGGTGATAAATCTTTTACAACCTGTTGGGAAGAATGTTTGTTTGTAGCTTTAAGTCCTTATAAATTGTAAAATTGTAGCACAAACTCATTAGCATCCACCTACCTTTCCACCAGGAGCATTGATACAGAAAACACTATCAGCAGCTCACAACGCACAAGCCAAAACTGTAATTACTGCTCATCTTATTTATACATCTTGTCAGACATACATTTAATGTTTTAGCATGTATTAAACACGTAATAAAGTAGTATGCAATTAGTGTAACATATAATATATATAATTTAAGTTAACCATTATCACATGTAAAGACATGTAAAGACAAGATTTATTATGTTAATAAAAGTTAATCTACAAAAAGGAAGGTTGAAGGTATTTTTTCTGACTCATTTTAATAGCTGCCAAGAACTACCTTGCAAAATAAAAAAATATATTTCACTCCATTGGGGCATATTTAAGTGATACCAAATGGTTAATAATAAATTGACTAAAAATGATTAAACTAAAAGTTATTTTTGTTTTTTGTAATTAGCATGAATAGGAAGTGTCACTGATAACAAAAACATAGTACATACATCATAGGAGTCATCTAAAACATATGATTGTATCTAAAACTGTCCTAGAAATCGATCCATGTAGAGAATTTGGGGGGAAATGCAAAGTGAGACACCATCTTCCTTTACATTCCTTTGGACACTTCTAGTATAACCAAGAAATCAACACCATTAACGAGACAATAGAACTTCTTAGCTTCCCCTTTCTCTCTCACCTAGGATCGAGATGGACAATCCACTTCCATCTTGGCTGACCTCTTAAAATTATAGTTAAAAAATAACAACAAAGCCGACAAAAATCTGGCATATATCTAAAATCTTAAAAGTAGAGAAGTCATATTTGAAAAGAAAAGACAAATCTGGTATTTAAATGTATATATTGACCTTTATGTGGAGTTTGGAGGTGGCACAGAGAAATAATAATGTTTAATAACTACTTTACTGTTTAACATTATATGGCTTATTAACCATATGTCGGACATTATTGGGGAGAGGAGAAAAATACATGTCTTACCTTCTCTGTAGATTATCTCTGTCAGCGTTTGTGCCCCGTCTCTCTGGCATAGTTAATTGCCAAAAGAACCATTCATGGTTAAAGATCAAGGCTAAACCACGTCTTTTGTGGTTCATTTTATATTCTGCAGCTGGATCCAATGGAACTGTTCTACAAGAAAACATTAAAAAAATAAATAAAAAGAAATCAGCCTTGGACGATTATGTAAAATGTGTGTATTCTTAACCCTTTATGGAGGTTACCTCTTCAAACTTAAAAGGTATACTGCAAACATTATATGCCATTTAGTGCATGATTTCTGACTGCTATCTCATACTTTATACCATTTCCCTTTTATCCCAAGTATTCAATTGAAATCCTCTAGCCCCTTGCTATTTGCCTTGGAGGAGATGTCTTTGATGGAACGTATATGTTAGTGTGTCTGTGTGCCCGAGTAGGTTAGTGTGTGTGTCTGTGTGTGTTAGTTTGTGCCTGCTATGTGTGTAACCGAGTACACAAGTCTGTGAGTATGTTGGTGGTCTGTGTGTGTATCTGGATATGGTCCTTTGAGTGGGTGTCTGGTTGTGTTAATGTGAGTATATGTGTGTCCGAGCAGGTCAGTGTGTGTGATTGTGTTTCTGGGTTTGTAAGAGTATGAGTACATGTTTCATTTTAGTTTTATTAATCATGATATAACTTTATGGTTATCTTGTTCCCAGGCAGCACAATGTCTTGGGCCGATGTCTCTGGCTCGCATGATATTTCAATGGGAGATATTTCCTCCCAGTCATTGGCTGCTTCAACCAGACCAAACTGGTGTGAAACAGTCATAAATGAAACTACTTACTGAGAGAATGCGGTGAGGTGATACACTGCCTTTTTTAAAAAGAAAGAAGGAAGTGGCTATTTAAAAATATTGTGTAGTTTTCTCTTTCAAAAATGAGTTTTCACAAAATATAACATTTGTAACAGCTGTGTTATGTTTTTTCTGTGTGTTAATGTATGTTGTCACAACCTACGAGCTATACTCTTATTGTAGTGCTTTGTGGTAAAAATAGAATGCCTCGTTTGTAATCACCATCTGACCATCTATGTAGGAATGATTCTAAATTAACATAAGCATGACCCACTAGCATTACCAAGTAACTCATAAACTATTTATGGCTTCATAAGACATCCTCTTTTATGTTTAACAGCATTTACAGAGGCTGACAAAACTTCTGATCGTGTCCACAAAGGGCACAACAGACATGTAGTCTTTGGGGGTCCGCCAGGAGACTAGATGATTGCATTGTTGAGGGTCTTGGATATTCCATTATTTCACACAAAACATTTCAATAATTGCTTAAATATGTGATTTGTTTAAAACATTTCATTTACCTAGAGATCCAAGCATCAGTGACGTCTGCATTTTCATCTATAAAATAGAGAAAAATACCATAGATTTCCTATAGATATGTTGTGATTTACAGGATTTAATAAATATAACTATTACTATGTATACCTTTGGAAAGCAAATTTGAATACCCATTTAAAAATGATGAACTTTTAAATGAAAGTTCATATATTATTAGCCTGAAGCCACAAAGTAGTCCATTTTGTCTGGACTACAATGATGGTCTTGAATGATGGTATACACCAGGATGCACCAATCCAGAGGAACTACTAGACCCAGGAAATGTTTCTGTTCTGATTTATCTGTTGCTTAATTGTTTTGTTACCATTCTTTTTTCTTGTTGCCAATCACCACTAGGTACACTGCTATATTGTAACGGTGTAACTTAGTCATATTGGTCCTAGAGACAGGGCCGGCCGAAGAATTAACACCGCCTGGGGCGAAGTTTAAAATGCCGCCCCCCCCGCCGATGTCGGGGGGGGGGGCGGCTAAAGCGACATAAACTTCGCCGACGCCCCCCGGTACTTACCTTTAGAGAGTCCTGCGGCGAGTCTCCCTGCTCTGCCACGGTGCCGGCTTGTAATGCTGAGCGCCGGAAATTGACGCCACTTCCGGCGCTCAGCATTACAAGCCGGCACCAAGACCGAACACGGAGACTCGCCGCAGAGGGAGAGAGAAAGGGGCGCCGAGCGGGTAAGCGAAAACCACTCGGCGCCCCTCTCTCTCTCTTCCGCTTCTAAAAAAAAACCGCTCGGGGTGGCAAAGTGCCGCCCCTTCTAAAGTGCCGCCTGGGGCAATTGCCCCAGTCTGCCCCATTGTAGGGCCGGCCCTGCCTAGAGAAGATGGAGTCTTCAGTCAAAGAACATCATCTTTTTATGGACCAACATTCAAAAAGATGAAGAGTCACATAAGCTTTCAGGACCTCATTGGTATCTTATTCCATGTAAAGATTAAACCTCTAAGGTCCCAAAAGCTGACGTGACTCTACATAATTTTACATAAAAAGCCATAACCTTCAACTAAAGACTTAATCTGCGGAGCAACATTAACTGTCACAACTCACACTGTTAACTACAGAACAAAATAATGATAATACTACCTTTATTCTCTGGAATCGGTCTGCTGTCCTTTTCCTGCTGACCTGTTACTGAAGAAAAGACAGTTATTTTATCTTATTATAATTTGACATACCTTGTTACAAAATGCTTTGTGTTCATTTTTTGTTTTGTAAGTGGAATTTACTAGTGAAAAATTTGAGCTTAGGAGGGATTGGAAACCTCCAGCTACTTATATCACCATGAATCGTATGTAAGAGGAAATTAAGGGGACCACAATAAGGTCTAGATGAATCATCATGGAGAAGCAAGGTCGGGTACCTGCAACTGCCTGAAAGTTACAAAAGCTGATTGATCTAAACATAATCAAATATCTGTCAAGCAAGGGAGTATGATAAAAAAAAACACCTTTAGATATGTTACAGACATTGAAAAAGAGATGCTGCTGATGCTACATATATATATATACATAAAAGTTATAATGCATATACATTATGCAGTTGCATTCATACACATACACCCCCATGTACTCATTCATACACACCAACTGCAATATAAATGAATCCCAGCTCCTGCCTGCACAAGGTATCTCTGCTCCGCAGGATCATGACACAGTAACTCTGAGGTTGCCTTTTTGTTACAATCACGTAATTGTGCACTTTTACGGACTGTAACTTGCTAACTTACATAGAATAAAAAGTTCTTTTCTGACAGTTCTGCTGCATTTATCACTTTTTAACTGGATATTAGAAATAACTCTTTAATCATGTAAAACTTTGGCTCATTCAGAATTTTTGGCTGAAAACACTTAATTGTAATGTGACACAAAAGCAGGTGCGGATAGGTTGTTACTATAGAAACAAAAAACACTTTAAAAGTTTCTGGGTTTTTTATGTAATTAAACTTTCTGATAAAGGAGTAAAATAGCAGATCGGGTAAGCTTTCTGTGCTTAGCAGTGGAATGAGAAAGGAATTCTTTGTCTATGTGGAACAGAATTAGGACACATAGAAATGAAACAGGGAACTCATGTTTGTATTTACAGGTAGAAGCAGAAGGCATGAATCATGCTTCCCTCGCGAGTCTTTTACGACTGAGCTATTAGATAGCGCTGTGCCAAGAGTAAAGACTTTAAACTTCCAGTAAGAAATATAATATTTGTCTTAAAATCACTTCCAGCAGCAATTTATGTACAAATCCAGATAGACACTGATTCCATGGGAGCTGTCAGCATATTAAGCTAAACTGGCTTATTTACATTAAACAGCAATTCCATGCATGCTATCGGTGTTGGAATATTTGCTATCAGGTAAGATAGCTGAATCACAGAGGGATTTCTGATTGAAAGCTGATATACAGGTCTGTTTCATCCCAGTGGCTCTAATAAACATGGAATAATACAAATTTGACTTACCTGCCCGAGCTGTGCAGTTATTCCCATTCTGAGAACATACCGTATGATTAGTGAGCAAGATGGAAATAATTACAAAACCCCTAATGAAAGTGAAATAGCTTTTCTTCAATAAAACCTCATTGAAGTACTCATGAGGTTGGCCAATTTGTGCGTAGGACACCCACAGGCATGCTTCAGGGTTGTGGAGCACCAAGCATCCTATTTCACACGTGGTCCACCAGCGGCTATATCAAACAAGCATGAAAAGATGTAATTGATGTCATAGTTCAGATACCTGATGTAGGTGAGCAAACCACGTTGTGGCATGAGACAAGCCAGATGAACTGTCTCAGCCTCTGCAGTGGCTTATCATACCTGGGAACTCTCCGGGTTTCGCCCAGAGACTCCTGGTGAAACGCTGATTCTCAGAGTGACTATGGGGAAATGCTGGGTCGCGGGAGCGGAGTAGCAGCACACTCCATTCCCGCGACATTAGCTAGACCACCCACCGACATCAGTGAGACCTCCTACCTGCATCCCAAAAGGGAGGGCTCTGGGTACCTGGAGCTAGAAAGTCCCAGGTATTGTGCCTATGTCAGTACCAGGTCATATTCTAGAAATCTGAAATGACAATACTCAATAATAATAATAATTCATCTTTTTCTTTATCTATGGCGTGGGGGAACCTACTGTCAACATAGACAACACAACTAACGGGACTGTAAATGCATGCTTGTCTTTGGCTGATGTATCATACACATCACAGAGGAAATAAGATGACTCTCCTAAGTATATCTGAAGTTGTTTGGTTTCCATTTTTAGTCTATGGTTTACACTCCTAGTTAAATTCCTTTGATCCATTATCTGCTATCGAGTGTATACAGTAATTATGTTTCCATTGTATTGAACAGAAAAAAATCTTGGGATGTCCTTACCCAGTTCTCAAAACGTTATACAGAATAGAGTAATTAAAGGTAAAATTAGCACCTATTGTACAGTGCTGTAGAATATGATGGTGCTTTTTAAATTAATAAATATATTATTATTATTATTATTATTATTGTAGTCTCCCCATTTGGAAATTCTGCAATGCTCTAGAGCACAATGTGAATATAAGGCCAGAAAATATATCAACCTAGAAATGTAATAGATGCCCACACAGATGGTCGTTTTGTGAAAGACGGGACAATTTTAAAGTCATGGAAAACAAAAATACTGCCCTTACCTGTGCCCTGCTAGGCCCATTTGCTTGCCTTGGCATCTCAACCTAGATGGTGGCACATAGTAGGGTTTTGCTGAACCCAACCACAAAGTGAAAATGCATTAGGAACATGCGAACACATTTGATCCACAAAGCCATTGACTGATTGATGGATAACCACTGGGTAAGCGATCATGTACCTTCTCTACCTGCTTATTTGGGGCTTAAAAATAAGCAGTAAGTAGTGCTTCATTGATTCCTAAAAATGGAAAAATCAACTAAAAGCTATTGCTTATGGTATGGCTAATGTTTCCAGCTACTGAACGTTTAATGGGCAAAGGTCATCTGATGGAATCACTTAGTATTATTATTATTATTATCTTTTATTTATATAGTGCCAACAGTTTACGCAGCACTTAATACAAAACATAAATTCAAGGGTATGACAAGACGAGAATTGACAGACTAAAACAAACAGATATATTAGGTGGAGAGAGTCCTGCTCGCAAACTTACACTTGGCTATTCTTTGTGGAGTTTGCTCCCCACTCTTAGTAAGAACTTTAATAACGCAAACGTGCAACAGGCTTCTATTTCTATTAGGCAAAACAGCCTAGTATTTCAGTTCAGCATCCAAACTATCAAGAACCCATTGGTTCCAAAATACACTATCATACAATTTCTCGGCATTAGCTCGACAAACACGCCACTACATGTTAGTTGACACATGATACAGCTCCCCCGAGGCATTGTAAACAGCCCTGCTTTCTATTGTTTTTCTTCATAGAATGTGAAACAGAAGGACGAAGAAGAAAGAAAAAAAACTGGTTATATGGGAATTACCGGAAGATTAACAGACGCGGTTGTACTCCATCTAGTAGTTTATGAATTTTAACATTGATGTTACTTTTTCCAAATCCTACATTGTATACCCCAGAACACTAAATAAGAGGAGGAGGGTGATACACAGCTGACTATGAACCCTCCCCCCCCCCACAATCAGTGCAGAGGAAGCCGGAGATCTGTGCGGGCGAGAGAGAGAGTGTGTGTGTGTGTGTGTATTAATATGTGCATGTGTGTTTACAATGGTTAGCGTATGAGTGGGTTGTATATATTTGTGCACATCAGGAATGGACTGGGGATAACAAGGTGGCCCTGGCACTCAAAGGCTTGGGGCCACCTAATAACAAAAGTGCAGGCAGTGGCTAGATGAGACACCCCATACATAGCGTGTGACTGGTCAAATCCAGCCATCAGCCACCCACTACAACACCCTATCTGCCGCTTAACCCTTTCAGTCCCAGGGGTTTTAAGTGCCTTAAGAGCAATTTTGTCATTTTTGCGGTATGTCAGTTCAGCGATTACTCCCCTTTCCTGCGAAGTGTACTCATGAAAACTATATGTTGTTTTCTCAAGGAGACCATAATTGAAACAGAAAATTTAGGATGAAGAATTTAGTAAAAACTAGCGAAAATTACTTAAAACCCTATGCTATCCCCAATTCCCTCTAAGCACCCACCAAAAAAATCTAAACTTACCCTAACTATATTATTATTATATGACGATCAGGGGGTGGGAAGGCTTAATTAGGGTAAATTAGGTAGTGGGGGTTATTGGATGAGGAATCACTAACACGATGTTCTGCCTCTCTCCTCCAGATCACAAAGATGGAGGAGAGAGGCAGAACATCTGCAGTGGAGGTGACACGGTAGCTGTGATAGGTCATCGCATCGATCACGTGACCTTGCTGCCAGATGGATGGCACTCAGGGACTGCCTCGGATGTGGGCCAGTCCCCGGGAGCAGAAGCAGGCCAGATGCGCCGCGCATTTTGTACAGTACATCTTGTGATGCTTTTTCTGGATGTACCGTAACGTCCATAGGGGACTAAAGGGGTTAGGCAGAAGATCAGGTGATTATGGGTCGTTGACAGCTGGTGACCCACCGGCCATTTGCCTGGTCCAGGACCTGGACCTGGACCACAGTATATCATGCTCGCAGCACATTTATGATTTTGCACAAGAGACGTAACAAGAGACATAAGGTCAGACATGATTAATCCTATGTAATGCATTTCACAAATAAAAACTTGTTAAGTTTATACTTGTTGGAGCCGTCATCCTAAAGTCAACTTGTCAGCCATGTAAAAGTATGGCGCTTTCCACATACATTGCGCTAGCAAGTGTTCATGGTGGAAACTAACCCTTTGCTTGGGGTCTATAGCCTTGATGATAAAATTGCAGCAAATTCTATTATATGCTCTGAAAATATGGATTTATGTATTGACTATGATGAGCAATGCCAAGAAATGTAAAAAAAAAACCCGACCACATCGGCATATGTGCCGAAAAAAAGGCTAATGTGGGTCAATAAAGGAGAAAGGGGAATTGCGGGATAAAACCTTTTTCAGAGAGATTATCCAGTTGAAGCGTGTTTTCTTAACGACCAGGCGCCTTGTTTCAAGGCAAATTAAAGACCAGATCTGACTTTTGTCAAAATCTGAATGGCGTGGACGTGGAGCCCTTTTCTATCCGTTCTGAAAGATTCCGTTGAGGCTCTCATGCTATTCACGAGAAACTTTGCTCTGACACTTCCAAGAAGTATTGAAAGACACGGAATGTGACACTAACTCGTTTGAGAATTTGTTAAAGCCCTAAAACCAACAAACTGTGAAGGAGACCAGGAACGACATACTGACTACTGCGATGTACACTTACGGTAAGTAAAGTTCTATTTTCTCTGAAAATTCCCCCTGTATATATATATAATATATATATATATATATAACACTTTAACATTGTTGAAACCTTATCTATCACTTATATTTTAAATGTGTATAAGTATAAAAAACAATTATTATTACTATTTGAAAGTTACATTTTGGCTAAACCTAAAAATACACAATGAATATTTTACAATTACCAGATTTTGCAACCAACAAATGAAAATTTTATTGAACTGAGATTGGAAGCCCACAGGAAAAAAATGACAGATTTATTTAGTGCCATGACTGCTCTCTTACACCAAGTAGCCCCTATGTTGTACATACAGATCCCCCCCCCCATCCCCATCTATACACCTGTGCTGAGTGCCTAGAATAATCCTCAATGGCCAGTGTGTGCAGCATGGTGACCACTTACTCCTTAACTCTTTGTATACTGATTGCCGGCCACCCCTTCACCCCCCAGCAAGCTGTGCCCAATATATTAAATATTAACCCTGCACTGGAAATACACTTAATGTATAAGACATATTTCTTTTGCAGACGCCCAAGGCATGAACCTGATCGCCATTGGATGCGTAAATTAGACGCTCGCTCGCTCGCCCACCCAAGGGGTTAACCCCCGTACACGGTTTTACCATGTAAGGCAGATACATTACCGATAGGGCTGAATAAGCCATTAGGCATTGCTGGATCACGTGATCAGCAGCCCTTTGTGTTCTCCCTCCGGAGGAGCCTTGCCCGTACGGTACCAACCTGGGGCGCTCGCCATGCTGCAGCTGCTGCAGGTGTCCGGCTACTTGTCGCTGGTTTAGAGTCACCGGCTACTCGTGTAGATAAAGTGCTAGTCCGTGACTTTCGGGTGGCTTTTGTTTTCTCCTTAGTTACTTCCTGATACAGTAGCTACCGCCCAAGGAACGTCCCCCTCCCCCCTTTCCTTTCCAGGGGATCAGCGTTATTCCTTAAAGTTGTTGCTCTGGTATTCCTTTCACTTTTGGTCGGCGAGGCAAAAGTCACGTGTAATAAACCCGTATAGCGGCAGCTGAAACATAACGAAATAGCGAAATAGCACCATATATAGTAAAGGTGAATTCAGGGTATCGTTCTAGATGTGGATCGGTCTCCATGGCAACCCATTGTTACTCTTTCATACTGCCACCATATAAGATATATATGATAAGCACCCATCTGGTGTTTTTAGGGGTATTTCATTCACATTGTTGTATATCAGTATCCCCCAGCCCCCCCCATAGGTCTCAAGTGACTGATCAGCATAAACATTTTTGTCTTGCTAACCCGGCTTTCAAATGTATTTTAAGTTTACTGTTGTTCCTCCATACAAGCCGTTCTTTGGGGGGAAACAAAAGGGTGATGGTAGCTGTGTCAGATTTTGGTATATTAAATAAAAAAAAAACCTTTAACCTCTTGGACACCTCTATTTTTAGACAGAATGAAATATGATAATATACACATTTATATAAAATTCTACTCTTAGTACGTTGAGTTAGCACTAGTTTAAAGCAGTTGTGGTTTCGCGTATTGTTCTCAGCGACAAGCTATTCTAAAAACTAAAAACAATCGGGCCACACGCAGGAATTAGCACAAAGTCGCCCGCTTCCGGGCGTACCTGTGCCATGAAATCAGTGACGCTGGACATTGTTAAATGAAATTTTTTGAGCTCCTGCACTCCCTAATTTAGCGATGCTGTCCTAAAGTGCAAATATATACCTATAAAAGTACACCTATATAATTCTAAGAACGTCAATAATCCACAGATGAGAGAATAAGCATGTTTTTAGCAATTTATTAATTTCCTATCCCATGACTCGAAGCAGGGGCCCAGGGTACAACTGTTCACATATAATGAAAGGTTACCAGGGACTTCCATGAAATATTAACCAGGCAGTATACAGGAACACAGCCCTTTACACAAGAAAAACATTATGGTGGTCCGCCCGGGATAAGGCACTAGAAAGCTTGCAATATTCATTTTTTACCGTTAGATCACGTACATGCATGTGCTGAAATGACATTTTAGTGATTAAATCAGAAAATATACAAATGATTTACACTTTAGCATTTGGATGATTACCATAAAATGTATGAATTTAACAGCGGCAATAAAAATAGTAATATTAATAATTTAGTCCAAATTTATACCCACGTAAAAAGGCGTGGAATTTTTTAATACGTTGCAGCCTTTGGTATCCTCCAAGAGTTTATAGGCGACATTCTTTAGATAATTCTGCAGGTATTCTGGAGTACTTCTTAATGTCTACTGGCTATTAATGATGTTAATTCACCCCAGAAGGGTTAGATTGTCTCATTTTATTACAGTAGTTCCTTGTGAACAAATATATTTCAATTTCAGCCAGAGCTGTATTTTTATTTGCAACCCTCACAAAAATAACGACTATTGCGCTCCGCTGGAACAGCAGAACATTCCCTTTATATATAGTATATTGTAAACACTACACTAGCAGCAATGGTTGAATTAATAACAACATTAATTTCTCACTATTCAATACAATCTCATACTACAAAAATAGAAGAATATTACATTTAAATAGAATTATCTCAAAATAAATTATCACTATTTTTGCATTAATTATATTAGGATTTTCCTTCATTGTTTAAATAATATTTAATAGATTTGTTAGAAAACAGTCTTTACAAATATGGCACGTTGGTTTTGTCAAAACGATGGCTTCAGATTCACAAGTCAATTTTCTCTTCGTATTGGCAGAAACAGGCCGCTCTTTGACTTTCCATGTATGGCTTACAGCCCAAGTGTATGACGGCTTCGAACAGGAGAGCCACGGTCGTTTCGCATGCTAAAACAAAAAACAGATAGACATTAACAAAGTGATTTAAGGCAAAATGGAACCGAGAGCCATCATAGTCATCATTTCTCTGTCCCGTTTAAATTCTACAGGCTGGGATTTATTACGTTTTCTGGGGAGTCACAGTTTCTACTCACTGTGAGCCAAACCCAAAGGTTTCACCTGCAGGAGGAACTTAGTTATCACTATATAACATAATTAAATCAAAGTCTAAATTATACACGAGAAACTTTTCCAGGATGTCCCTTTAAAAAAAAACTTATAGAAATTGGGTTTTAAATTAAAGGTCTAGTTCTGGCCAGCTCTTTTTTTTTTTGGAAGATCTGAAATACTGGTCTGAGTACATGAGGTTTATGATCTTTTTTCATGAATCCATATTAAGAATGAAATCGGGGGGACGTGATTCCCTGAACACATTGTGTGGTATTTCAGCTCCCGTACTCAAATGCCCTCTTTCAAAATACCTGTTGCTTGTGGCGTGGCTAGACACGCTGTGCGGTTTATTGCCCTATGCAGCGGCCCATGGAAGCCGGCGCCACTTATAGAACATAATTCTACGTATATACTATCGAATATTGTGGGATTGGAAGCAAACCAAGAAACCAGATAGGAAGGGGAGTTCTGGTGTTCATTTTACATTAAACTGCAGAATTTAAAAAATTATAAAAGCATGTGTAAATAATTTTAGAACATGATTGAATAAAAAAGTGCAATATAATGTAAAATGTCTTGTTTGTTAGCTAGCATGGTCATTATATTTAAACGGAATAAAAAAATCAATCTAGGTTATTACCCTTAAAATCAGGAATAACAAAGATATCACCTCACAACAAAACATCAGCGGTAGTCCAAAATGATGCCACAAGCGGTGCGTTTTAGATCAATAAACCTGCTATCTCAAAAATGCTGGAACGCCTGGTTACCTTGAACACTTTCAGAAATGCCCAGAGTTTTCTGCACGTCCCTGCAAATTTTCGAGAGGCAGCTCTGAAACTGCTCATCGCACTCGTTCTTCAGCTTTCCGCAGGTATCGTAGCAGCGATCGTGCTGATTGCAGCACTTGGTCATCGAGGGAATGCCTATATCAAACTAGAAAAAAGAGAATCAAGACTTTTTTTCTACACAAACCAGACCTTTAGAATTTTTAATCACAGACTAACACTTCCATATTGTACAGTATATACACCATACTGAACTAAAGGGGGCTTACAACTACAGGCACCATTTATTTTTTTGGGTGGGGAAACATATATATATATATATATATTAATATATATAATATACTAATATATATACTATATATATATATATATAAATATATACACTACATGGCAGTTTTATCATCAATACTTTTTAGGAAAGAGTGAGGCTTATACTCGGGACACGATATTAATACTATTGAATCTATTGGTGTTTCAAGTTGGGTTTTGCCTGCAGACATCCAGCTGGACTAAAAGTTTTCGACACGATGAATACTTTCTGATTTTCTTTTGCTCCATAAGACTAGAGATTTCTGAAAATTTGTGAAGCTTGTTTTTATTTTTCAGTTGAAATTTCCTGCAGAGATGTAGCTATAATATTCTCTTATATATAATCTTTTCGAGGGGGAAAAACCAAAACTATAGTGTTTTGTATCAAAATATTCTTTAATCAATTCTAGATTAGTTAAAAATAAAATAAAAAAGGATCCAAAGCAATAATTAATGAATTACAACATAATTCTAATCCTAATAATTGTAAAAAAAATAAAATATATATACTTACGTGGACACCGAATATGGGAGAACCACATCCGTTTGGAGGGGAGGGTTTGTAGCCGTAGCGTGGAACTGGCTTGGATCCTGATAAAGACAACCAATGCTACAATCACTTAATATTCACAAAGGAGAAAGGGAGACGCCTCGTAGCCACTAACCAGAAAAGAAAAACTTTGTTGAAGAGCATTTAACAAATAAAGTAATCTTTCATATATTCTTATTTATCATATAACCTTTTGTTACAATGGTTACATGGTTACTACAAATAGTTGGACTGGAAAGTTTTAAAGCCAAGAGACATTGTTTCTTTCCTACAAATATAAAACACACAGGTAGGTTTCTTCTAGTCAGTAAACATAATTGATACCATAGGATATTATTGTTATTATACTAGCATATGTGCCCATCATTGAAATGACGTGGCCCTCTACCCTTTTCTCTCTCCTCCTCCTCTTTTCAGTTTTCCCTGTTCTCTCTCTCTCTCTCTCTCTCTCTCTCTCTTTTCTCTATCCCTTTCCTCCCCAACTCACCTATAATGTCCTTATCTTTCTTCACAGTATCTCTCTTACCGTCTGTTTAATTTACTTGCTTGCTTTCTCCTCACTTTACCTCAGCTTCCCTTACATACCCTCCCCATTCATCTCTTCGCCTTATCTCATGCACCCTCTCATTCCCTCACCTTGTCTCTATTCAATTTTCCTTTTCTGCCATCACATCCTCTATCCCCACACCTGACCGTATTTGATTCTGTAGCTACGCCCCATCTACTTCTTAAGCCCCCAAGTAGAGAAGGTGTGCAGGAAGGGGTCGGAAGGGGTCAGAGCAGAGCATTTACTTTACACCCCACCTAGCCTGACCGGCATATCTCACAGTGACAAGGCTATAATATATTAGATAGCTCTCGAGTTGCTTCCAATTAACAATAAATGTGGGGATAGTATTACCAACACAGGTGAAATACCAAACCCCCTGTAGGTCTGAGAGGTTAAGTCATTGACCTGATAAAAAAAAAAAGAAATCTCATAGCAGATACTAGATTACTGATAAGTAGATGTGAGATAAAGTCTCAGTGCGTGATGAGAAAGAAATACAGGCGGACAACGCACTCGACATTTTAAACAAAGGTCCCTTCGGTTAACTAAACCATTAAAAAGGCATTGCTTTATTTAACGACAGGTGAGCTCATAAACATTATCATTTCTATATCTGCGGGGAACTGAATAAGCGTCTTGGTATGAATCATCAGACGTGACACAACGTATTACACAAGGGTGGGTCAGCCCTTATAGACATAACAGAGGTTTTTATACAAAGCTATACTAGGGTTTTTTCTATTTCTTTTTTTGTGTTAAAACCAGAAGAATATGTATAAGTTAACAAGCACATACGCTTCCTACTGTACGCTTCACTAAACGCCTGGAGTTCATGACTCGCTTTGCCTAAAAGCTATAAAATAGTAAATTATTAAACAAAAATATCAATACACCATTACTCTACGGAGTAAAATAATGATAAAACAGCGCATGACGCTTCACCACAGTATAACGGGTGGGGGGTTTATTTTCTAACCCCCAACTCCGAATCATGCAACAGGCTGAGATTTATTCAGTTAAAAAAAAATCATTTGAGAACAAGAGTTAGCAATGTAAAACTAGAGGTTTATTGGCTTTGATGTAATCTAATGGTATTTTTACTTTACTGAGTGGTAGATAAGTGGAACAGCCATCCAGTGGAAGTGGTAGAGGCTAATACAGTGAGGGACTTTTAACATGCATGGAATATTCATAAAACTATCCTGAATCTAAAACAAGACCAAGGACGGATTAAGGTCTGAGTCTTTACTCAACAGGCAGACAAGATGGCCCTTGAAACAAGCCCTTTTTGGTAATAACTCATTAAAACAATATTATTTCATGTAAAATTCAAATTTAACAAAAGTGCCCAATTTTTGGTCTGTTCCCACATTACCATCTCTGCATTTAAACTGGCAGAGGCCATCCTCTCCTCCCAGGAGGTCCAGGGCAGCGTTCAGGTACATGTCAATTTTATGCACCCCATTCCTGATGGTCTTCAGGGTCATCCTCCAGTCAGGGGTCTCGGGCTGCTGGTATGACTGATGATGTCCCGCTTCCTGAAGGCTGTGTCCCAGCAGGCAGGAAACAATCAGCCATGAAAACAGATGCCCCCAGTGGGACATTGCTAGTCAACTGACGAGTCTGTGGCTATAGAAAAAGAGAGACAAAGATTGTAGGACAAGCCTTTCAGAGCACAGAGCCGACAGCCGGTGCCACGATATGCCACGATACCTGGAGCTTCCCGATAGGGCAAAACAGCTGCCAATGTAAATAAACAATGCGCGACCCACACGGCAGCGCTTACTCCCCCGTCATTATATATAGGAGTCATCCTATAACCGCCATTGCCGGGAATGAACCAATATTCAGACACCGCGCGGATTTAACGGGCACAAAACAAACACGACGTTCCCCCCACGGGCTCTTTCACCCCTACCCCTGTCAAAGTATGTACAACACGAATTGCCCCTCCCCGTGACGTCATCAGCCGGGGACGCACTCGTCCTACCGAACACTGAGCTGGTGTTTAGAACGCCGTTATGCTACCGTGCTTAGAATCACTCCACGGCTCCCGTGATTTTTTTCGTGGACGCCCCCCCCACCCCACGTCTATTAGTGTTTCCAGTGGGCTGCGCTGCTGTGATAAGTACTGAGCAGAACGGCGGTAGTTGTAAGTTATATAGGGACTGCCTGTTCAAACCCCCCGAGTGTGTCTCTTAAGGGGGACATCTCCTTCCCTTAGTGTCCCACAGTGTTCTGTAGTCTTAAAACGTGCTAATAATTTGTATATCAACACCAAGAAAGCCCTATTATTATTAATAATAATATAAGTGACAATAAACTACTAAACCTCTCCACCAAATGTATCGGTTTGTCTTAGTCTGTCAATTCTTGTCTTGTCATATCCCTTGAATTTATGTATTGTATTAAGCGCTGCGTAAACTGTTGGCGCTATATAAATAAAAGATAATAATAATAAACCTACTAAAAAAATGTCTGCTTTTGGACTGGATAGTACATTATTATTATTTATACTACAACCCCAATCATGTCAGTGTTGCCATTATTATTATTAAAGTAGTTATAATTCTTTATTGTAAGTAATTGCTCTTCTGCCCCAAGACTTTTATACGTGTATTTTTGTCTTTCTTTTGAACTTTATGCTTGGTTTATACTTCCCCCTTAATGTATATTTTTCATATTTATGTAAAAAATGTCAGCCTGGTGTGATAGAATGTACAGTTCTTAATGAGAAGGAGGCTTTTTATCATTCCAAACCTGATGATCTTTTTACAGCGACAACGCTTAAAGGTCCTGGAAATAATTAGCCTGTGTTTGTGAGCGTCCTGACTGTTGCAATCGCAGGAGTGCTTGAAGAATGATTCGTTAGACGCTTAAGGACCACAACCATTTTTTGTGATTTAGCTTTTTCTTATTTAGTGTACCCACAGAAATTCTATATGATGAATGTTATTTGTTTTATATAGCATCATCATATTCCACAGTGCTGTACAATGGCTAAACATGACTTAAATAATAGTACATAACAGGAATGGCACCCAGTGTGGTCTTCTGCGGCTGTATCCCATCTGCTTCAAGGTTCGACGTGTTGTGCGTTCAGAAATTGTATTCTGCATGCCTTTGTTGTAACGAGTGATTATTTGAGTTACTGTTGCCTTTCTGTCATCTCGAACCAGTCTGCCCATTCTCCTCTGACCTCTGACATCAACAAGGCATTTTCGTCCACACAACTGCCGCTCACTGGATATTTTCTCTTTTCGGGCCATTCTCTGTAAACCCTAGAGATGGTTTTGTGTGAAAATCCCAGTAGATCAGCAGTTTCAGAAATACTCAGACCAACTTGTCTGAACAGGTGTACCTAATAAAGTGGCCAGCAAGTGTATATAAGTACATATTTGGACCTTGGTCCTCTAACCTCAAGGCAACTTCACCCAGCATCATGTCATTGTGCCCATTTTTCTTTTCTGTAGTCCTTCATGCTCACTTGGACTTACCCATTTCCTTTGCCTTTTGTTTTTTTCTGTCTTGTGTTAATCATCCGCTTTGTCCGCTATGTCCACTTACCTTTCCACCTGTATGTGCTCTCCAATCCCCCGTGTGTATCCCTTTTCCAGCCCCGCCACGTGTCCATTCTACTGACCATACATTACCAATTTGGAATGCCCCGTTGTTTTCTATGGTCATATCCCTGTTCATTTTTTTCCATTAGCTGAACAAAAGGTCCAATTGAAGATGCATTACACCGAAAGTGTTGTGTTTAGGTTGCTTTGTGGTCCTCTTGTAACCGCGTGATCCTGACCAGGGAACAGGTCATCATCCGAGACTTCCATGGCACTCATGAGGAGGAGGACTAAAACACCCAGCCCTCATGTCACTTCTGTCGCAATACCACTTTTTTGGCACGCCTGGAACTGTTTAACGTTTCTGCTGTTATGTGATGTTATTCTGCTGTTTCTTCCTTATATAATGTTTTATTTCAATGCATGATTGAATGTTGACCTTGGTGGACTGTTTCTAGTACGCCAGTGTATTAGAAAATATCCTTCATTAAGTTCGCTAAGCTGATGTTATTGTGTTCTGCGTTGCGTCACATTATTCCTTGTATATGATATGTATGTACTGTCCATGAATAAACTCTTTAAACCAAGTCCGTAATGCATGCTGAATTTCCACCATGGGTTGTTGTTTGGATTCTCATGCAGTCTTGGATGAGGGGTTATGGGAAATGAAGGAACACACACACATGAAATGCCCGGACAATGACTTTAGTAGAAGGCGATATGATGTCAGAACTGTAGAAAATGTGAAAAACCAACAAACATTGGGGTCTATTCTATTGGGAGAGTTGACAGGAGAGTTTAATGAGAGCTACATTTCTGTTCCTATACATTATGAAGACCCATGCCCAATAAGCTTCTGACACAGGGTGAGCTTGGCTTGCCCGGTATAACATATAGTTAAAGAAGTGAGATTTCTCCAAAGTCTCCTCATCCATTAAATTATGTGTTATGCACAGCCAAACTGAGCCATTTGAGCTGGAGACACCTGCTGGTTGTGGCCCTTTATAATGAATAGTGAAATGAGAGCGTTAAAAGCACAACTCTCCTGCCAACTGTAACTTTAGTGAATAGACCCAATCAAGTTAAAATAACCCATGGAGGGTGTTTTTTCAGGGCTGATTTTATGTAAAAATTTCCACTTTACCAATTTTCATTCCAGCTTTTGAAAATCACAGTGGTTTGTGGGTACTCCTGGCCAGCATTCAGTTCATGTTTGCTTTTGGGGAGGAAACAATGCCCAGAGCTATTTGGATTTCTGAGGAAGAAAACTCAGCCAAAGTAGATATGTACAAAATCCAAACAGGATCTTGTGAAACACAACAGTTAAGGGGTTTTCTCACGTTTCATGAGATTGTTATATAACAGCAGCTACATTTCCTGCTAGTCACAGTTTAATGTGACACTGTCCTGTGGACATCTGCCTTGAACTTGTAATGGTAGCGTGTTGAGTAGCTATCACAATAAGCTATCACAATAAGCCTGTCACAAGGTGCAGAATTGGTGGTCAGGACAAGCCCGATCAGGACACCAGAAAAGAGTGTGGCCAAGGCAAGCCAGGTGAAAAGACCAGAGAACAGCTTGGTAAAAGCAAGGAGGGTGAGGACATAAAAGAGCAGCAAGGTCATGGCAAGGAGGCTCAGGAAACCAAGAGACTGTATCGACTTCGGGAGAACACCAGAAAAGGTTTAGTATCCCTGGGTAGTCGGAACAGGATGGAAGGGCAATATGGCATTCATTACACAGGTGTTGGCTGCACTCCTCCCACCATATCAGTAGGAGATGGATAAAAAGGCCCTTCTAGCCCATCAAAATAAAGTCTACCCAAAAAGTGTTACGCATGTGCAGAAAATGCAACGTTACAAGGAAAATAAACAACCCAGTCTATGTCTATGGAATAAAAATAAAACATACGTTTTATTTTTATTTCTTGATATATAGAGAGCCGGCTTATTCTATCCATCACCATTTGGCCAGGCGAATAAGTAGAAAAGGGGAAAATCCCAGCACGGCCCCAATGAGTGCTTATGTACCCCGTACCAGGTGAGTCCGTATACTTACCGTTACTGCCAGCGCACACTATGCAAGTATTAAAATGTAAAGCGTGTATCCAGCTGGTGGACGTACGTACGTCATCTGGCCTCGCTGGTTAATCTTGCTAATGCTGGCCCCTCATAATGAATAGTGGTGTAAGAGAGTTAAAACCCCTTCGTATGCAATGCGTGAATTTTATTTTATAATCTAGAATTCTTTATTTACCTAACCCCACTCCCCCATTTTGACATATCCAACCTTATTGCACTTAGAATCATGCCCAGTAGCACAAACCCTCCGTCACGCTATTTTAATGTAGTTAGAAACACAGAGATTAACCCCTTTGCAGGTAACATCAGGAAACTGACTCCTAATAGCTGTTAGTAAATGTTTATTTGCCTCAGTCTGCTGTCATATATATTACGTGCCGATATTTGGTGAATGCAAAGAAGAACAAATACACAATTTCATTTAAATTTACAAAAATCTGCACAACAAAACTAGATGCTAACAAAACGAGCGATGTCTGATTTTTATTAAGTTCTAATTTGGCACAAAAAACATTTTTGGGATAATGTGTGTGTGTTCACTGTGAGAACAGAACAAACATATCTCTGAACGTAATCTGTGAAGCTAGAATAGCTCAGATGTTATGTTTGGCAATGAGTGTTCTTCCGACCTGTTTGCTTATCCATTCATAGTAATGAGCAACCTTTGTGTACACACCGGGGAAACCAGCAACTCCACAGTTCTCGCCCCAGCTCACAATGCCCCACGCATAGGCAACATTGTTAACATCAAAACAAACCAACGGACCTCCAGAGTCACCTTTGCAGGCATCAATGGAACCATCATACGTGCCTGCGACAAAAAAAGGGGAAATAAAACATTATATTTGGCGGGCACAAGTTAAAATAAGTCATGATAGATATTTGAGGCAAATCACTATAAAGGTGTGTATGAACTTAATGAAAAAATAATGATTGGACATTTATGTTATAGATTGCTTTTGGAAACTTTGCCAAAAAGCCAATTATAGCTTGTTAAGCTTCTGCGATAAATGTAACAGCTGCTGATTTACTGCTGACAAAGCTCCCGGAAATTGTGGGACGAACCGACCAAATTAACCACAACAGACAAGCCAAGAAAGCCATTTCAAATCAATATTCTGAGCTTTTTTGTTCTTTTCAGTTGTTTTGTTGGAGGGGGGGTCCATCCTTGTTTTTGGAGATTCATAAAAATGTATACGTTAAATTCATACATTTGTTAAAATTCAGATTGGCATGGCTCCCAATGAACTACTAAGACATACGTTCTAAGTCTTACCTGCACACTCCATTTTGTCAAGGAACCGGTCTTTGTAAACTTCAGAACAGTTATTCATCAAGTTAACGTGACCATACTTTAGGTGAAATACTTTAGCAAAACCTAAAAAATATAAACAGGAATAAATATTTTTTCCAATTGTTCATGGCCACAAAACTGTTGTGTAATACTGACTGTTGATAATCATTTTATGTTAAGCCCCCCCAAAGACTACGACTCCCTATTCATGTTTTATGTATTTAAGCCTCCCCACTAGTCTTCCATCTCATCTAAAGAAGAGACCTCTGAGGTCCAGAAGGCTTATGTGACTACATTTTCAGTCCTACATCTCTTTTTTATGTTGGTGATAATCTCTTTTTATGTATCACCTTCGAATAAAAATTCCATCTTATCTTGGACCACTAAGCATTCTTCCATTTTCCATAAACAATGTGCATATCAACAGAAGAATAGGTGTTTATAAATTAAGGTATTCTAAATGAAACTTTAAACAAAAATAAATTACAGTATTTATCTAAATACCCACTTTCATAAATAACTATCAATATCAAAATGATTCTTTCATGTTTGGCGATCAATGCTCACTCTGAGCCAATTATTATTAATGACTGAGTAGCAGCAGGCTATTTCTTGGCTCTTCCTGACTTCCGGGATTGGAAATATATGATAGCATTTCTAAGTTAGAAACATTTTTGACTCTTAAGTCCATACCTTCTTGTCTTCCCCATCCAGAAACGGTACAGGTGTCCCCTGTTGTGAACTGAAATGGGGACCACGGCACACAGGCGGCTACCAGGTTATTATCCACCTGCATGCATTCTGGTTTCTTGTATATGTTGACTACCTCTAGCAAGGCAATGTCATTTTCATATGTGTTAGGGTTGTAAAGTTCGTGAACCTTCACAGTTTTTACAGGGAATGAGTCGATGTCGTCGTCATAAGACAGCCGATCAAGAAGCTCGATGATAATTCGGTATCTTTCTGGTTTATTTGCTCTGCAGTACATTGAAAGAACACCAAATTATTTTTATTACAGCACTTATTTCTATGTAGTAAACACCAAACATAATTTAGTACTATTAGGTCATCAGGTAATAGAATACAGTATATAAATTAAGTATTTCCCTGAAAATATGTTATAGTTCAATCCAAGAGAGCCACACAATCAATAAAGTTATTTATATATTAGCGAGAGACTCAAACAGTTTGATAACACATATTACATTTGTATGATCCAAAAGAACTAAGGCTTTTTACTGATTTTGCTGTAAAATGTTTGAGGCTGAAGTGTTTCTTTAAGAGCATATTTCAGCATGTCTGCCTCATCAATTTTGTAGGTTTGTTTTTCTATCACCAAAGCATAAACACTAAACTAAAAGTTTCACATGTCTAGCTAGTCTTATATATAGTAGAGCACTAGTGCAAACCATCCTTAAAACAGCTCTGGACCCAGAGGTCATCCAAAATGGGTCAAGTTAGGCAAAGAATAACCCACAGACAATGATACTTTAAGAATTAACATCTCAGAGTATTCTTGAAAGCTGCTGCAGTCAGCTACGGGATGAAACTAACCATGATTTCTCTTTAAAGTTGAACCCTGGCAAGATTTATCAAATAGCTTCAACAAATTGGGTTAATAAGACCTTCTACTGATGGAGACCTGAACCAAAGCAAGACAACCACCAGGTGGCATGAAACAATAAAAGGATTTACCTAATCTATTAACTCTTAATACTTACATTAACTAACAATTATACCTGAAACAACCCAACGCTCACATTTTAGCCGTAGGCTATACACTTTGATGCTAATAGTAGTACTCGCAGTGCAATCCGATTATTTGTATTTCACTTATCAGTCTCACACTGGCATCTGGAGAACGACTAGACATGAATGCAACTCAGGTTGTCTTTGTTTGGGTTCAGGACTCAAGTACAAGGTCCTATTGATTTTGCTTTTTAATTCACAAATGATTGAGGCGTTGCAGCCTATGTATACATTTGTCCCTTTTTCTGGATGTTATACGTCCCCATTTTATGGGGAAATCTCCATGGCATCCTTGGTTTGACAACCTTCAAACACGTTACACACTTGAGCCATTTAAACTAATTGAGACTTAATACAGAAATTATTAATTTTCCTAAATTGCTGTTTTTGATGTTTTAACTAAGTTGAGTTAAGTAAGTAGACCTATGTGTGAAAGGCTAAGAAACCACAAGTTCACGTAGCACCCATAATGCATTGGCGAGGCCGATATTCTGCCCCGTGCCAAAAACCTCATAATTCTATTTTATAATGGCCTGAATTGATTGCTGTACTTTTCCTTTCTGTGGTCGGCCAATAATAAACATTCTTTAAACATTGTTAAAATAAAGTTATATTTTTCCGCTTGTAACTTATTAGTTTGCAAGTTCAACATATATATATATATATATAAATAAATATATATATCTTTATTCATTGTAGAGATTTAAGTATTGAGCACAAGTTCAGTATTTATAATAGATTTAGACAAATAAAACAACCATATTTAGGACGACTACCGGAGAACAGTATTTTTGATCACTGCTAGGTATTTTCTGTGGTCTGTACGTTGCACCAAGAGCTAGACCGGCCTGTGAGGATACCAGTAGAAGTGTAGGGTAAGATGCATGTTTAGGAATGGTTGGACCAGTCTGGCTGGCAGTGACATAGATCTCTGATGCCTCCTTGTACCAGATAGTGCTCTATGTTATTGATTCCAGGGCTAAATTGTATTTGAAGAACCTTACTGATAGTCTGAAATAGTCTAGGTTGACATACCTGACGCAGTGAGCAGCTGTCAGCACCCAGCAGCCTCCAATATAAATTCCACCACAGTTTAAACTAGACCCATCTTTTATTGCCACCTGCCATGGGAACTGGTTCTAAAGACAGAACAGAAGAATTTTATTAGTATGTGTTACACAGATAATAGGAAAAAAAAAAAGTTTTTATAAATAATAAAAAATAAAATGCATGCACCAGCTTCAACCACAACAAATCCTAATGAGTACGATTCTGTGTTTGATTGTTTCCTTAATACTATCAAGAAAAACACAAAAAGTAGGGTTTTATTTGTTCATGTGTGACAAAATCATCCTATTACATATGATAAACAAAACAATGTTTCTAATTTATTTAACCCCTTCGTGACAAAGGCTGATTTTCCTTTTTGTACCCTTTGTGACAATGGCTGTTTTATCGTTTCTGCGGTGTTTGTGTTTAGCTGTAATTTTCTCTTAACCCATTTACTAAACCCACACAAGTTATATATTGTTTTTTTCAGGACAAGAAGGGCTTTCTTCAGACACCAAATTTTTTTTCATATGATGTAATTTCCTATAATAAAAATATTAAAATATGACGAAAAATTGAAAAAAAAACACATTTTCTCACTTTTATTTGAAAAATCTTTTATTCATCATAAAAAACTACTGAAAAAACCTGCTAAATAGATTCTACTATTTGTCCCGAGTTTAGAAATACCCAATGTTTTTATGTTTTTTTGCTTTCTTCTACACGTTATGGGGCAATAAGTACAAGTTCAAAACCATTTTTCTCTGAATCTGGTAATTCTGTCTCTATGTGGTATTTGGGGCATCTTTGAAGCCAGCAAATTAAATTTACCCCACCAAACCATATATTTTTGAAAACTAGACACCCCAGGGTATTTTAGATGCTGATAGTTTAACCCTTTCCATGCACTAATTCTACCACCAACCCTTGTCAAAGTTTGTGATAGTAATTGTTTTTGGTGTTTTTTTCACATACTTTGTACTTCAGGTGTGAAATTACAGCTCCTGGTATATGTTGCTGTCACACAACACCCTGATATGTGTCCAGCAACATCTCCTGAGTACATTGATACCCCACATGCATGGGTTTGTCAGATTGTTTGGGGGCAAAAGGGCCACATTTGGAACATGCCTCCTCAGCCGTATACCGCTGCATGGTAACAATTGCAGCAAAAATAGTGGGGAAGGAAAGGGTTAATGGTTCTAATAAAAATAAAAAAAAACCTAAAAAAATGTAAAAAAGTAAAAAAAAAGTAAAAAAAAAAACCCCAAAAAACAATTGCCACTATGCAAGATCACTGTTTATGCAGTGATCAATGGCAATGAAGGGGTTAATATTAAATGGGTGGCTCTTATAATAGCCTTTGGATCAATATATATATATATATTTTATTGGGAATACACACTGATCTGTCTCTCTCCCTCACTAGAAGCAAGTGAGGGAGGGAGGCAGATCCAATACTGATCAAAGGCAATGTTTAGAAAACATTGCCTTTGATTTAGCAAATAATGATCACTCTTATGAGTGATCTGACCACTAGGGGTGCTATTCACTGGATGTCCATGACATCCAGCTACACCCCCCCCCGATGATGTCAGCAGGCTCCGCCCCCCGGCTTGATGGGCGCCGCCATCTTGAAACACCGGCACCGGGAAGGTAAGTTCAGCGTTTAGGAAGCGATCGCGAGTCGCTTCCTTTGCTAAACAGGTGTTGCAAAGATGCCTCGATACTGAGGCATCTTAGCAACACCAGCTAAGCAAAGGAAGCGACTCGCGATCGCTTCCTAAACCCGTTTTTCGGCGGCGGGCGCCGCCATGTTTGAAAGACGTGCAGTCTTTCAAACATTTTTTTTTTTTGCTCCTAGGAGCGATCGGGGGGGGCCGTGAATGTTTTTTTTGGTGTTGCTCAATGCCTCGATGTCGAGGCATTAGAGCAACACTGTTTGAGTGAAAAAATCGATCATGGATCGATTTTTTCACCCGTTTAAAGACGTGCCGGTCCTGGCACGTCAATTGTCATAATCGTCACGATTTTGAGTGGCGTGCCCGGACCGGCAATTGTCATCAAGGGGATAAACCTTAGATTTGCTATAAAAACTTGACTAAATGTTCTCGGCACATGGATCAGTAAGTAGCCCGATTCAAGTATCAAACTTTGCGTTGATCAAAAACATCTACAATGTTATTTATAAGCTAAATGGAAAAAGTTGTTGTGTCCCAAAAACACATTTGTACATGGAATTCCCAAGGAATTATTGTGTAATCCATCCAGTTGCAATATCGAAAATGGATTCCACCAAGACTTTTTGGTCTTTTTCCAGAGGTCCATATGTATGTACCTGCAGGCTTTGGGCATGGTGGCTGATTGCCATACATCCTGGAGGGATGGAGGAAAGTGATGTACATTGTTAAGCCCCACATAGTTCCCTTGTGGTCCTTTCGACTTTGTGACCCCCTTTTACCTACCTGCTGTCAGTCACACCCCCAGCAGCCTAGCTCTGCCCCCTCCAAGCTCCCACATGGAGCAGTATTGGGAAGAGTTGTCCTCTGTCCTTAACCAAACCCACCTCCTACTGTGACAGGTGCAATAGATAAGAAAAACATACCTTATATGCCTTTTCTCCTCCGATGATTCTCTTTTGACGAGCATGCTTTTGAGGTGCAATGCCGCAGTTCAGTGTTGGAATCAGATTCCTGAGCAGCTTCCTCTCTACATGTATAAAACAGAACTTTGTATCACTGATGCTTGTAATTTATGGTATGTCTCTTTTTAAATTGTAGAACTTCACAGGTAAGCACCTCTGAGGTCTTTTTTCTTTAGGAAGCGGACACATGGCTAATTTACACGCAAGGGGAGAGAACCAGGTGGGTGGTGGGCATAGCTAGACACCACTCCCTTAATCAGAGATAAAAGGCTGTCCAGGAGACGCAGGAGCCAGTTGTGTTGGCTGGGGTTTCCAGGACAAACCCAAAAGATGCCTATATAGAACATATATATAGCCACAACCTTATACATGTACACATTCTTAACAGTTTTACCTTCATCCATGTCTTTGCTTCGTGCATTATATTGTTCTGTATATAAAAAAAGAAAATTGCATTAGCCTTATTGAAATGTAATTTGACAGGAAGAGGACATTTTTAAGCGTCACGTAATGAATAGGTTTACTAACATGAGTTGTGCCTCCAGTATGTACTTGTACATAGATTCGCAATGACCCAGATCTTATATAAATGTAAAAAATAGATTGGAAGAAATCAATACTATTAGTCACTAATTGTGCCACCAAAGAAGGTTTTGGTGCCAACAACATATGTTATTTTGCCGAATCAATATTATTTACACATTTTTATTTCAGATGAGGCACAGACAAGCATACCATCTCTACCATCTACCATCTCTAAGTCTTAATGTTCTAGACATTCACTAACAATGGCTGCCCTCAAAAAGGTGATATTGCAAAGTCTTGTTTGGCCTTTCAATGCTTAAAAGGTTTAAGTTAATAGAAATCCCCACTACTGTGTAAAGTTCCCATAGTCAGCTTATTTTAACACTATATGCTGGATATACATTCTACGCTCTTGTAGGCACGAAGATTACTGGAGGCCCACCATGCTTTATAAAGAAAAGTTGTGTAGGTTCCAAAAAACATGGAGCCAGGTCAGAAGCCATATCAGTTTGACAGCCAAACTACTAATCACCCCTCCTGTTTTTAATTCCCACTGGTTGGTAAAACAAGTGGTCCTCTGTGCGCATGTCCGGCCTGGCATATGGGAAATCTAGTGTTAATCATAATGTATTTGGTTTCTCTGATAGAAAATATAGCAATTTACCTTCAGAATTTTCGTTTTCTGATCTAATCTCTGAAAAAATAAAACGGAGGAAATAAACAATGCATTCAAATAATGTTTTTTTTTATGTAAGGTGTCAGTGAGTAATGAACGAATATATACATGATCTTTCTTTTGTGACAATATTTTCTAAAAGTATAAAACTTTAGCTGGCAGTTTAAATCTAAATAGCCACTTATTTTGTTTTTACATGTATGTAATTACAATAAACCAACTTATGTTCCTGACATGTAAACAACAGTTTGCCCTCTATAACGGTGAGCCAGCAAACCACAAATCTACTGCAGTTCCCTCAACCTCTGCTTAATGACATTGTCCAGTTTTGTTTCATAAAAGTGTCCCAAATATAACTCCGGGAGAATGTATTGAGGAGGTCTAGGGTGATAAGAGTAGCATGTAACTATGACCTCAGTCTAAATATTATCTAGAGTTATAATACAAACATGCACAAATATACATTAACGCCATCAATGTTACCGTATATGTCTACTTTTGGTACCTGTTAATAATCTTATGATTCACATCGGTGTTTGTTACAGTGCTATGTTAGTAAGGATGTTACATTCACTTACTTGGTTCAATTTCTGTTTTGGTGTCTGCAAAGATAAAAATCAAGAACCCACGTTAAATGTGAACAGTAGAGCAGCTAGTTTCCACCCTACTCCTATTTAAAACATAACTGATAATAAGTGGAACAGGGCGGTAGATTCCATGGGGCGAAAGGGGCAGCTGCCCGAGGCACTGCAATGTTAGAGGTACTCTTGAGCTGCCTGGTGGCCATGCAGCTCCATGGCTTTCTGCTTCCTGAAGCCAATGTGACCATCAATGGATTTCCTATCCCTCTCCAGATGCCAAGAGTCCAAGTTATGGCTCTGCCCCATGTAGTTTGAAAAATGTCACCTGAAATTTCATCAGGTGACATTTTTTCTCCAGCTCTTGCCTTCTAAAAAAAACATGAGGAGGACAGCCAGGTGTACTCATGTGACTCATACGTACATCGACAAATACACATTGGGTTTTCAGAGTTTCACAAGGTAAACAAATAAAAGTCTTTGGCAACAACATAACCCACAGGGCTGACTCACCATTACAATTTGCCTCATCATCTGCGCTGATGCAGTCCACTTCCTTGTTGCACTTATATTTTAGTGGGATGCACGTATCTGACTTGCAGTGAAAGCTGTTATTGCAACCTGAAACAGCATGATTGTAAACATCTTACATAAGCGACATGATTTGGCCTGAGAATAACATGCAGTATTTCATCTCACACACGGGTCATTCCACCAAACAAGAAAACTAAGCATATCCTACTGCACAGCTCCTTCAAATATTAACCCTGTGGTAGTCCATTATACAAGTATCCTTCACAATCAATGCCCTAATAGTGGTAACCAGGGCAAGACTGTGGAGTATTAGGCGGCCCTGGCACTCTAAGACGTGCTGCCCCTAAATGAAGTGCATGGCCATATGTTATGTTTATATACTCACACACACTGGTTTAACTACAGGGGCCCGGGGCAATCCCTTGTTGCTGTCTCCTTGTACCAATTTAAAATAGTTTAGAAAGGGCCCTTTGTGACCTGAACTGTACTGCTTGTGTGTGAACATGGATGTGTAAGTGAGGTGAGATGGAGTGTGTGTTAGAATTAATGTGTATTTGTTAGTGAGTATGAGTAAGTGTGTTTGTTTTCGTATGTGTGCCAGAGTGTATGTTGGAAGGGGGCGATGGGCAGTTTGGGGTAGTTTGGGGGCAATGATGGCACAGACCAGCTGTTGGGGACCCCGGGGCAGTTTTCGCCCCAGGGCCCTGTGGTTTCTAGTTACACCCCTGCTCACACTGCTGGTTGCTGCACATTGCAGAACTTGATCTGCCACTGCAGCCGATTGGGTGAATAATTGGTACTGTGGACCAGAAGCCCACCAAACATTAAACCATGGCAGTGTAGATTATGTGCTTAGTAATACTGGTCTCTTGCTAGAGAGTATTTCATCTTGGCTTAGACATTTCATACACAAAATCTAGAACTTAAAGGTTGGAGGCTTCAGTGTAATGTAAGGAAGTTTTTATTGATAGAGAGAGGTGTATTTCCCCCCTCTAATGTCCCTCCTCTCTTTACATTTCTGAGGCTCATTATCTCCCACTTATCCATAGCTGCTTACATATTGTATAGATAGCACTCAAATATTATGCACCAAATTATGTTGATGCACCAAAAATACATTTTAATTTTGAACAAAACATCTAGGTTAAAGGTCTGCTTAAAAAACTTACGTTTACAGCACAGCTCATCGCTGAGATCCCCGCAGTCATTTTCTCCATCACAGGATCTGAAGGAAGGGATACATTTTCCATTCACACAGCTAAACTCATCTTTATTACATTCTGAAACAGAAGTTGATGATAACCGTTGAATTCCTTTAAAAATGAAATTATCTATGAGAAAACATTAAATGCATACAAGAACAAAGACCGATTTAGTGCTGAGATCTTTCACACTCTCTCCCTCCATGCTGTAATAATACGATGACACCATCACACAGCATGGAGAACGTTAGATACA
Organism: Spea multiplicata; assembly: GCA_009364415.1. Lineage (NCBI taxonomy): Eukaryota > Metazoa > Chordata > Amphibia > Anura > Pelobatidae > Spea > Spea multiplicata. The sequence goes on from VKOC01016347.1 coordinate 132,346, forward strand.
CTACTTCTGCAGGTACATAGAATGTGTTTGAGGCCAATGTATGGTACATGCAAGCTATTTGGGGGCACTGGCAAGCTGTTTGGGGACAAGGATGGCACAGACAACCTGTTTGGGGGCTAAGACGACCCTCACAAGCTGTTTAGGGACAAAGCTGGCACTGTGGGACATGTTGCTTGGTTAGGTCTGAGAGACCAGGGCAATTTTTTCGCACTGGGGCCCTGTGGTTTCAAGTTAGAGCACTGATATTCTAATAAATATTGATTACTGCTTGGGCATAAGAACATTGCATTGGCTAGAATTCATATGTTATCTCATTTTCCCCAAATACATTTCCTTTATGGAAAAAAAAATATAGTGGGTGTCACCAAATCTGCCCGTAAGCAGAATTAGCTTATCAACCTTGCGTGATGTTGCTGCAAATCAATGCCTTTTGTGCCAGTAGGTTGCTATAAAACAATAGCCTTTTATAGAAAACACTTGTTTTGTGTGTGAGCCATACCAGTAATCCCAAAGACACTCAATGGTATTGTTTAACAATTATGTATACAGTGTGTCAGTTACCAGGTGATGCCAGATTAAGTTTGTGTCCTTCTATTTCTGATTTAAAAACCATTGTTACTATTACTTTATTCTTTTACTGTGAGGAATACAAGCGATAGGTGGACCATTTTTAACTCTAAGGTATTAACAAGAGCCCAAGACCCTAAAATTCCTTTCCAGGAAAAAACTATTATGACATGTTAAACCCGATTTATTTTATGTATTTTTTTTATTAATTTACTTACATTCTGGCTTTAAAAGCATTCATACAAATGTACTTACAGAATATTCCTTACTAACCTCCCGCTAACTAACCTCCCAATGCAGGCCTTTGAGGTTATTTGGTTTAAAAGTCCCCCCCCAGCTGATTGGTTGTATTTTGAATATAAGTAATAGACATATCTGGCAATTCTCAGGGTTTGACTTGAAGCGCATTTTCCCCGGGTCAGCTTCTTTTATCTCCAGGCATTGGAGTGGTCTTTAGCCATACTCACTTACCACCTACCTCCTTCCCACTCACCACACACTAGAAGCTGCTTGAGCCTAGCCACACTTCTTTGTGGAGCTTCTCAGATGAGGAGAGCTCCAAGTAGTCGACTCTGGACAGTTCCCAGGTTTGGTTATAGGAAACTTTTATGAGGCTAGTAAATAATAATCTTCTGACTATTCAGTAACAGTAATGTTTAAAACTTCTATATAGAACTGTAAGCAAAATACACATACGTCGAGACCCGGTGTAACACACTACTCCAGCTCGCTGGTCTCCACTCTCTGTGCTTTCCTCTAGATGGCACTCTGCGAGTGTGGTCTCCAGACCCCTGCATGTCACAGACAGGCAGTCTGATGATTGCTGTTCCGCTGCAGGTAGGCTGAAGGTCTGCTCTGCAGATGCATCAGCACCTCTAATAAAAACAAACAAATTGGAACTGAAAGTTGGCAGTCATGGCAAACGTCACTGTTAGGAAATAGTAAAAATTAAACCATTGTATTAGTTATGATTCTAATAAGATAACTTTTCAGACAACACCCACAGCACCTGGTCAACTTCTATGAAAAGTCTATTGACAGTTGCTTAAATGTTAACCAAGGTGACTTTCCACTGATTTCTATTCCAGGTTCAAGTTTCTAGAGGGACTGTTGGCTCCAAGGAAGCCATGTTTTCTTGAGTTACAGGTATTGTAACAAAGTTGTTACAAGTAGGGAAAACTTTGAAAGTCCTCTGCATCACTCACTACAGAGTTCCAAACTGCTTTCTGGACTCTGGAGCACTTGAGATGTGTTCTCGGGAGTGATAAATCATGCTTCACTATCTGGAAGTCTGATGGACAAATCTGGGTTTGGCGGATGCCAGAAGGATACATATCAGAATGCATAGTGCCTACTGTAACGTTTGAACACACAGCTGTTTTCTCAAGCAGTTGGCCACATGAATACAAATACACTTTTATTCAGACATTATAAATAAAGGTTATTATTTAACACTAGTAAACTATGCTATGGACTAGTAAACTAGGCTATAGGGATTATGGACATACAGTGTTAGGTCCAGAGCTATTTCAACATATATATATAAATCTGAGAAACATGTGTTTGTACGTATCATACTACAACGATACATATTAAAAGTCTGCCAAGGGCACAACTAAGATATATGGATATTATCCACAAACTCTATGCCTGCCATAAAGAAAAGAAAATGAATTTGCCTCTCTGATAAAAACAAAGTGATTGTAAATTTATCAGACATTTGAAAACACAGGTGCAACAGAACAAGAAGAGATGTCTGGGGAACTTACTTAGTAAATGCAAGCTGTCTACAGGCCACATTTGCTTCCCGTAAGCTCCATCCTTTGCTGCACAGGAATAATGACTTCTGAAGCGTGGGTACTTTTACTTTCAAAATTCCAGCTGAGTCTTTTTCACTTGCTGCTAAAGACATTTCAAATGTCTCTGAAAAACAAAGTATAATATGTTTTTGAAGAGCACTTCCCTGAGCCTAACCCAGAGAAGGTCCCATGGCCTTGTGGAGGGGCTCCTTGTACAGAAATCCAGGGCATGACATCATATACCAGCACTCTACCTTCAAAGGTAGCACAACATGAAGGAGAAATGCTCTGGAACCTTGTGTCGGCTGAAGCACAGAGCTCCACAATGAATATTGCATAGTCCATTAAAGTTGTGGCCCACCAAAAGCCCGATAGTAGACTTTGTCCTTGTTAAGCCTGCTTGGACCTGCATCCTTAGGCCTAGTTGGACTAGTCCAGACTAAACCACTGATTGGGTATGGCAGAACATTTAGACAGAGTACCACGCTTAACTTCTTGTGTTTCATTTGCTTTTTCAAGATCAGCCAAATCAGCTGATTTTCAAGAACAGTCTAAAAAAAACTTTGTATATACAATAAAAATAAATTGTATGCATATTACTTTTGCATTTAAATAAGTAAACAGGTACCCATGAGAAACAGAACACTTTTATCAAGTCAAAAAAATTGAGAATTTTGACAAATTTGACCATTGTGAAATTAGAAGCAATGGAGACCCATGATGGCTTCTCATTCTGACAACTACTTACCAGTGCATGGAGGCTCTGAAGAAAACCTGTAAACTGGGTTGGAGCACTCGGCGCTCTTTAGTTGGCAGTAGTTCTGAAATGTCCGTTTTCCTTCAGTGCATACGCGTAAGGTACTGTTTCGGGGACACTGATAAGGAAGTTTACAGATGCACCTCCCATCCACGCACCTCTGCCATGGGGCACAGAACACTTTGTGGCAAGAGTTTGAGTTGTACTTTTGCTCTAAACATGCTTTTGTTGCATTATCTCTCTGTAATACAGAAGAAGAAAATAATTAACAAGCATCCCTTAAATTCTATAAACTATTTTAAGTGAAAAAATAGTGTACAAAACCAACTATTCAGACTGTAATATGAGTCATTGACTAGGGTTAACCGCAGGGGAGGGCTGGCACCTTCTAGCCTGGGGGCATGTAAAGTCAAGTGGCTTCTAGGTCCCCAGGCACGTCACCCCATAACACACACAAACTTACTCTAACACACACTCACTCGCTGTAACACACAATCACCCATGAGCAGCCCGTCCCTGGTTTAACGGGCTCCTAATGGGTGTGGGAAAAATGTTGTATGACTAATCATTAGAATGCAGAAGATTCGTAATCTAAGTGACTGGAATGATTGTTAACTTCAGAGGTGGTACATACAGCATCTCAGAAACCGCTGATCTCCCAGGATTTTCACACACTACAGTCTCTAGCATTAAAGAGATGGTATGGTAAGGAAAAGTGTCCTGTGAGCATCAGTTCTGATGATGAAACTAAACAGGTGTACCTAAGAAATTAAGCAATATGCAGTATAGTGTATATGAACCCTCAAAATTCTTGGATATAAGATTGCTCCAATGTGGACCTGAGTCTGATGGTTCTCCCTGCACTAGTCTGGAGCTTACTGGTCCCTTCACCCACCTGTGACAAGCTCTAGGCATGTAATTTATAACATTGTGCGCAGGGCCAGACTGGCAAAGATGGAGCAGCCCTGGCCCTTACGCAATGCTCAAGTAACTCATTGCCGGCATAGGCAATGTGTGTGTGGCACCGAATGGCTGGAGGCCCACCGGGTATTTGTCCTGTGTGCCAGGTGGCCATTCTGAGCACGACTGTGAATTATGAAATGCTGTAAATGACAAGAAATGTGAGCATTACAGAAACAAATTGATCTGTGAGAAGTGGGTTCCCTGAACAAACCAAACCTGTAAAACGCTCAGTTTAGTGCCAAGACAAGCAGAACATTATGAATAATAAAACCCAAGCATTCCCGCTTCTATGGAAATCACTCTGTAGAGTCCTTATGTCAGTCCTGGCACAAGAGTGTTCAGCAGATAATTATGCCAATGACCCAATGAGAGCATGCCAATGACCCATTAGATTAAATCCTAAACCCAGCCAAGAAGGATAAGTGTGCATACAATTACAGACTGCATACACACCACAGCATGTGCCCCCCAAATACATTATACACATACCCCCCAAACACTTCTGGTGTCCATTTGTGTTGGGGGCGTGACAAGAGGCAAGAAGGGGTGGGACTGGGTTGGGACTGGGTGGGATGTGGGTGTGGTTAGTGCCAGTGGGACGGGTTGGGGCTCAGCTACATGGGAGTTGTAACAGATAGGCTGCTTCAGCACACAACTCCTTTGATTGTATAGCTCCCTCAGCCAGTGCAGGAGATCATAGGATCTCCCCAACTGACCCACAGTCCCCACTGCACACAAAAGAAGGACAGTGGGACGGCTGCCTGGGCAATGCCCAAAAATCGGTCTGTCCTGTGAAAATCAGTACTGCTGAGAGGTATGCTATACACACTCCATATGGACACATTATACATCTCATAGACACACTTCAATGTGCATTCAATGTTTAATGGGCTGTCTGGGACACTGGACTATTGAGCCTGTGGAAGAAGAATGCTTCTTCCCTCTAGATTGTAAGCTCATTTGAGAAACCTGTTGTTTCTGTAAGTCAAATTGTTATGTTATACTTGTTATGTCCTTTCTAGTCATTGTACACAGCTGCAGAATATCATAGTGATATATAAAACAATAAATAATAATGTATGGTTCCAGTATTCATTTAAGAATGTGCAAACAAGTTGCGAGTAGACTGTTATCTTCATATGATCTTTCTTGCATTTCAGTGGCGCTTTTGCCTCTCAGCATGTATCTGGTACACAATAAGGAAAAAATCCTTACACATGGGTGTGCATTAGGTTAAAAAAAGTTAAAAATATACCCCACTACATCAACAACTCTACATCTACATTTTCAATGTAATTTTATTGTATCTCTCATTCATTAATTACTCCTGGAAAAGTTCATTCATTAATTACTCATTCTCTCATTCATTAATTTCTCCTGGGAAAGGTTCTGCTAGAGACCTTCTTACTCAATGGAGTACAAACATTTTAGAGCAGACTGCATAAAATAAAGCAGATTAAGAACCATAGTTCCAATGTTTGTTCAGCACTTTCCTGGGAAGGAGAAGTCTGTACACATTCATTCATACTTCTTGAGACAGTCAATAAACATGTTAGATCCCTGAGTGCTTGGGCTATGTGGATTATTATGTATTATGGAAAGGACAATGCTAGAGATTAGACTTTTAATATAGTGTTTTTATTGTGTAGTAATAATGTACCTTAACAACTGACTGATAAAGGATGTTCAATCACTTGTTTACATTACACGGATTCGGAATGTCCTTTTTTTATATGTTGCAAAATATAAAGCTGGAAAATCAATTGAATATTGTTAAAATAGCCTTGGTTATTGAAACATTTAAAAGGGAACATATAAAAAGTGCAGTTGAATAGACACATTTGTTTCTTTTGCACAATAACGTAACACTAACAGCAAAATAGGAACAATAGTGAATGTTGAAATGCAGAAGAAGGTTTCAGGTCGTGCCCAGCTGGTATGGACTACAAATCCCATGATTCCCAGTAATAATCCTGTAAGAACATGCCTACAGATGGCTAGCAAATTAACTCTGAATGTGTTGGCGTGTTGGCTTTCACTGTTAACTGCCCTGGTTCGCGTTCTGAATGATCTCTTGATGGCAAGAGACAAGGGTGATCATTCAATCCTAATTCTTCTAGACCTGTCAGCAGCATTTGACACCATTGATCATAAGATTCTTATTGAGCGGCTGCAAGACCTATGCGGGCTGGGAGGCACAGTTCTAACATGGTTTAAATCATTCCTCACAAACAGGTCACTGAGGGTTTCATCAGGAACGTGTTCCTCAGCTCCCACACCACTAACATGTGGAGTACCACAAGGATCCATTCTATCGCCCACTCTATTTGCCATATACATGCTCCCACTGGGGGACATCATCAGGCAACATGGATTAAGATACCACTGCTATGCAGATGACACGCAGCTCTACCTTTCCTTTGCACCAGGAACGAAGGATCCAACATCTCTTTTCAACAGATGCTTAGCAGATCTCTTAGAATGGATGCAAGCTAGCTGGTTAAAGGTAAATCCTGATAAAACAGAAGTCCTGATGATCACAGGACAAAAGATAACTCGGCCGATCCTAGGAAATACTAACACAACTGGCATAGAATTCGGGGGTTCAGAGCTACTCAGGTCAAGTGAAGTGCGAAATCTCGGAGTACTCCTTGACAATGGTTTGTCACTTAAACGTCAAATCTCTGCTGCAACAAAATCTGCGTTCTTCCATTTGAGGAATATAGCCAGGATAAAGCACCTAATCCCACCAGAGGATACTGCCACCCTAATCCATGCATTTGTGACATCTCATCTGGATTATAGCAATGATCTGTATGTAGGCCTCCCAGAAAAAAGATTTTCACAAACTGCAGTTGGCTCAGAATGCAGCAGCCAGACTATTAACAAATCAACCCTGCTCTTGCCATATTACGCCTATTTTACAGTCTCTCCATTGGCTTCCTATCAAATAGAAAATTCACTTTAAGATAGGTGTGTTGTCATTTAAAGCCCTAAAGCACCAGGGACCCCGTTACCTGAAAGAGCTATTAACACCCTACATCCCTGCTCGCCCCCACCGATCCACACATATGTCTTTTCTCTCATTACCCAAAGTGCGCACAAAATCCGGCTCCCAACGCATTCTGCCATGCTGCTCCCACATTCTGGAACTCTCTACCACTTTCAATCAGAGAGGCTCCATCTTTAGAGACTTTTAAAAAAAGACTTAAAACCCATCTTTTCTCCCAATCCTTCAGATAATCCACTCTTTCTCGTATGCATATACCTGTAAAGTGCTTTGAGTCCCACTGGGAGAAAAGCGCTATATAAATACTTGTTGTTGTTGTTGTTGTTGTTAAAATGCATGAAATATGACATATCTATATGACAATTAGATAATTTTGACAATTTATCTATAATTCTGACAATTTATCTATAATTTTGTTATGTCTTGAAATCAGGTGTTTTTATTAATAATTTACACACAACACACACAATCCACAGCTTTGTGTCCTAAAATCATTTTAATATAAGCCATCCTTGAAGCACCCCTGTTGTCCTTTATTCTTCAAACAGTGAAGAATATCAAATCAGCGCAGAGAATTAACCCCGAATCTAACAGGGAGACGCTAACACAACCCTTACCTTCAGTTTTTTTATTAAATTACTGCACGCAGCACTGCGGTGAATGTTAAAAAGAAAATATATGTATATCTCCATAGGACTTTAGGTTAAAGACCATTAAAGGTTCCTGTTATTTACTATGCTGAGTTTTAGTTGTTCCCGTTAGTTGCTCACCTTATCTCTTTGCCAACATGACCAGAGTGGATTATTTCAAAATACTCCCCGCTGAATGTGTATTGAGCAATCTAAATATTAAGCCCAAGGATTTGCTCTGCAATGTTTTTGTGTCGAAAAATCAGATAAGATCTGGTAGCCATGGTGCTGCGTGATATCCTGTTATTTAATATGGCTATACGGTATGTATATAATCATGGCAGCCAACGGCAAATCAACTGTAAGTGGGAAAAAAAAAGCCTCAGTAGCGTTCAGGCGCATGCGCTTTCAGTAATGTCTTTGCGAATGTTACACCTTTGTGTATGGAACGGTAATCGAATATTGTTTTACCAATTCTGTATTTTCTAAGTTCTTTCTACTGATAATTTGTTCATGTTCTGTCAATCTGCAGCAACTGAAAATGAATTATGCTCTGTAGGTTTAAGGAACTATCTCCAGTAAACCTTGTGTGTGCAACACCAACTCACATATCAAGGAAGCCTTATGACATCATGTCTTTTAAAGATATAATTTATTATCCCTGACAGCCTTACCAAAGAAGAACCTATAGTCTATCGGAGTAATTTATTATGCATTCTGTTAAAATTTAAAGTACTAGCCTTAGGGAGAAGCTGCAGCTCCCTATCGTCTCTGGCTTCGGACAGTTCTGCCCACTGATTGGCTGCTTTAAGGGGCCAATCAATGTCAGGAAAGTGCTTTCATTGAAATATTTGTACTTTCCAAGCTTAGGCTAAGGGGGGTGGGGTGTTGTTGCAACCTCCCTCCTCCCAAAGTTTACAAATCCAGAGCTGGATATGACCGGCGGTAGGTAGATCATGTAAGAGGTTATCAGCAGAATACATCTCCTGCTCAGAAAACAGCTGGGGGTGAGGAAAGGGGCCAATTTATAAGTAAGGGGAGATCACATAAATTTAAAGGAACCTTTGATCTGCAGACAGAGGCGAAGAAGGCCCTATATATTGCCATAGTTTTCATAAAGTCAGTAACGGTTTAGCATAAATTGTGTTATCCAATTTTTTATATACAAAATCTGAATGCTATTAGCATTTTAAAGCAGCCTGGATGATTTTTTACATGGGAAGAAAAGACAAAAATTTAAACTCTGTCTTTGCAACCATTTTGTTAACAGTACAAATATCAGCAAACCCAAGGAAGCAAACTCTTCTAACGCACACAATGGAGCACATTTTCAATTTCTTTCTAAAAAAAATAGCCTTTGGCAAAATTCATTAATTAGCGTTTCCGACGTTAATCATCTTACACACTGGGTCAGACGCAAAAACTATCACAGGGACTTCTATACATAAACGCCCGGGTGCTGATTAAGGTTCTGGACAATGCTCTCTCCTATTGACTGTCGGACAGGACATTGGGTAGGGCTCAGCTAAACGTTAAACTGATAAAGTCAGCAACTGCTGGGGAGCTACCTCTTGGACAGACAAACATTAGGGGTGCCTTCATTGATTTATTTAGCAGAATGATGTGATGTTGCAGTGCTAAATAATCGTATATCACAAAAACAGTCAAATAAGTTAAAAAAAAACAAAGTAAAAGTCATGGAGCATACATCACAAGTATATTTTACTTTATCAAATGTTTTGGACCAAAGCCTGTCGATTGTGTTAAAAAGCCAAGTGAGGACAAAGCAACCTCTGCCACTGTCTATAGACTATATTACAGTTTTAAGCAGACCGAGACGTCTGCCAGGAGGAGCCAGAATGATATTTTTGGGTCTGGAGCGTTATGCAGAACAGAGTATGACTTCTTACCTCTGCTGTGGGTAACAGGAACAAGCAGAAGAGGATGCATCCACACACCAGGGTCTTCATGATGTCCAGTCTGCCTTGTTTTCACTCAACAGAATCTATTTGAAAGTTTTTTTTGTTACACGGGAATCACGGAAGTTTAATTTTTAACCACTGTTAAAATACGGGGGAATCGGTCTTGTTTGTAAATCTGAGAGGAATGTACTGAGAGCGCACTGGAATCTGAACCCCACAGAGCTAGATCGCAAATGATGCTGATTTAGCTTAATCTACAAGACAAATAGATACAACAAAGATAACATTCATCAACTGCCTCCAATCCAAATTTGCAGAACTCACAAAGAACTATTTCCTTGTAACAAGGAGCTTGGCTAAGGCTGAGGCTCTTATTACAAGCCGCAGATTTGTTTCCGATATAATAGATTGTAAGAACCTCTACTCCTTCTATATCATTATGTCTTAACATTATTTTATGCACACATTTTTTACATAGGGCGGCCCCTATGGCCATACTGTGTCTATATGTTAACAGCAACCAAGCATCCCTCATTTTGCTAACGTTTACCACCCCTTTAAAGGTGCGCTGGGGCAGAACAATAATTGCACTCTCTGTCGCAAATCTGTCATTTTATTGTTACCTGTACAGTTTACACCAAAAGCAACATTATGAATAAGCAGCAATTTACGTCATAGTGTATGGAGTACATATCTATGGCAGACATTTGGAAAGGACACATACTTTGGTAGTGTGGCTGTAGAGTGGGTCGTGCTCAGGACTACTAGCCAAGCCGTAACTGTGTGGAGGACGTCGGCATGAAGGGGTTAATAGCACCAGGCCTCTGGATTTACTAACTTCACCCCTTAATAGGGTATAAGCTATACCAAACTAACCCCCAAATCCTGCCTGTATCCCCCCAGGTAGTCTGCCACCACTCACGATTTTGATACCGGATATATATATATATTATTTATATCCTCTAGAAATTAGATACTAACAATACGGTAACGTGTTACCCTCTCTTAGAGTTTGTGGATATTGATACTAGAGCCCAAAGACAGACTTGGATTATGAATATTTTAATAACAAATAGACAAAGATTGCACAGTGCCGCAATTACAAAAAAACATGACATACAAAATAAAAATAAAACAGCAAATAGTTCTTAAAAACAATGGGACCTAAACACAGGACCCTCACTCACGAGTCTCTCCAATAAGTAGACCTGCGGGAACTCCTTAAGTCCAGATGGTTTCTTACGATGTTGTTCTGATCACAGAATATCGTGGAGTTCTTCTTTGAGGTTGCTGCATTGCCCCTAAATCAGGCTATTTCGCAAGAAAACACCCCTCTGGCCACATGACCAATTATATGACACCTTTTCCAAGAATTGGTTCCCATCTTCGATGTGCCAATAAGTTATGGTGGGGTAAAGGTGAAGGAAACCCCTCCACTTAAGCTAGGAATGGAATTCCTATAATTTAGGATCCTCATCAGTTAGGCCATGAATCACCACAGGGGTTCTTTTGGGAAGATGACACTTCTAGCCAGAGGGCCTGTACAAGAAAGTGATTTAAAATAACATCAGATTAACCCATTGAATGCTTACACAAAGAAACAAACCACATCTGCTGGATTACCCTTCCATGCATCTACTACATCATATGAGTTAATCATGACAGGGTGTACAAAAGTCAGGGTATAATTTTAGGAGATTTAGGTGTATATAGTGCCCTGGACTAAGGACTAAAATGTGACCTATTGATGGCTATTGGTGTAAATGAATAAGGCATGTAAAACAGGAATAGCGTATTTGCTTGATTATAAGACAAGGTTTTTTTCCAGAGCAAATTCCCCTGAAAAATACCCCTCGTCTTATATTCAAGGTCATACCAAATTGAGTTCAGACTACAAGACTAAGATCCAGATCCACCACAGTGCTGCAGGAGACCTGGATCCTCGTCTCAACCTACGCTGCTGCCGGCACTTCTGCCGGGGGTTCTATGATGGAGGTTGTCTACGCGCATTGTGCAGATGTTCACCGGCTGCCAGAGAGGAGGATCCTGGCAGTGCTGCAGGAGACCTAGATCCTCCTCTATGGGAGTGGGTGAACGTCTCCAGGATGCTCACAGACAACCGCCTCTGCTACCCAACAATTCCACCGGGGCTTCTATGATGGAGGTTGTCATCGCCAGGGCCGGCCCAAGACATAATGCCGCCTGGGGCGAAGTTTAAAATGCCGCCCCCCCATACCGACGCCGGGGGGGTCATTTTAAACTTTGCCGACGCCATTATCTACCCTCCCTCCTTATCATCTACCCTCCCTATTATCTACCCTATCCCCCACCCCTTTGCACTTACCTTTAAACTGACGTCACTTCCGCCCCTCAGGATTACATTACAAGCCGGCACCGAGACCGAGCTAGAGGGCTCGCAGAGGAGAGAGAGGGGCACCGAGCGGGTACTGACAACTTGGTAAGCGAAAACCACTCGGCGCCCACTCTCTCCTCCGCTAAAAAAAAACAAGAAAAAAAAAAAAACGCTTGGGGCGGCAAAGTGGCCATTGTAGGGCCGGCCCTGGTCATCGCGGAGATGTCCACCGGCTGCCCCCACTTGACACCAGGGAGTCTGGAGCACGGGGACAAATCTAGGGATGAAATCAGTAAGCATATAGGGGGTATAAGGCATATCAGGGGGCAGAGTAGCAAGCCATGGGGCAGATGTGCATAACTGGGGGTAGGTTGGCAAATAAAATGAAATAAAAACAAAAAATGCATTTTTCTCAATCATATTTTTTATTAAATAAGAAAAACTAGTTTGCACGTGAATTAATGTTTACTAATAAAACCTTTTCCCTATATGGTAGTAGTTATATTCAGGCTTTTTCTTTTTTTTTTCTAAATTAATATTACTATTTGGGGGGTCGTCTTATAATCGAGCAAATACAGTATTACTGTATATCTTCTTTATATGGTGGCTGCTATTATATACATTATTGTGATCTTTTTAGGGCTGTAGTACACTGCGATATATTCATACCAAGACATTCTGAAAATGCTAAACATTTCTAGAACAAAAAATGCACATAAGGTTAGTAAATAGGGACTGAGGGTTTGTTTCTTCTTTAGAAGATCACTTGGGAGGTATGACTTTATGAAGAGGTTTTGAGAGGCTAATATTAGGAGTTTTAAGGGTGAGGTTCCCATAGTTACCAATAAGTATTGTCGCTCGACATTTATATTTTCGGTACGAGGAAATTTAATCTAGATGTTACCACACAACAGGTAAATAATAATTTATAATAGTGCATGCTGATTGCATACAAAATATATACTCTATAAAGTCATTGGGGCGTTTTTTGGAATTAATAATACAGAGCCATCTCAGAGTAACAATGTTTCCCCGACATCCCGCGACACCATAGTGTTCTCTGTTGTCGTTCTAGCGAACTTGTGAATGTGCGCGTCAGAGCGCTTTCAATAAAGTTTTCTTTCAATATGTGCGCGCGGCGTGATGACGTAGACTCTGTGCGCTCGCTGTAGTTTCCGTGCGAAGCGCAAAGACTCCACGTGTTCTGAAGGGAAGCGTGTGATCCCGGCTCCTAAGACCATAGGTGAGGGGTTTTAACGGGGAAATAGCGGGATACAGACATATTAGCGATGATCGGTTTGCATGTGGATTAACAATCTACTTTAATATCGGGTTTTTTTGGTGACTTTTTAGACGTGCCCTCGAAAACCTGCTTTAGTCCAGGCGATTACATTTATTATAATGCCAGATAAAGTACTGTTTTAGTCTTCCACTGAATCAGACATGCTAAGGAAGTCACCAATGTTGGAATGGTCTTGCAAACGTGCTCTTAATTCGTATTTAATTTGTGGCTTCATTATAGACTGATTTACTTCTGATTTATTTCTACGTCAGATATTTCTTCTTAATTTATGACGCTAGCATATAAATAATCAATTACTCCAAAGCTGCCCTTCCCTGACAGGATGGATGTTTTATAAGTAAAGATGGTAAACTGTATATGCATATAATTAAAAATAAAATATAAAAAATATATATATATAGATATATATAATATAATCTATTGCATATAGTTTCCCCCTTTTAAGGACACTTTGTGAGAGGTCCCATAAGTGTTTAAGCATACCCGAAAATGTGATTATCTTTTTCATTTATGAAAACTGTTGGTTTTAAACCGATTGGAGCGTCTGCTGTGGCTTGGTTAATACTTTAGTGTTTGCTTGCTACTTTTTGACATAAAATAGACATTTTCCAGCTGTAAAATATAGGCTAGAGTGCAATAACACAAGTCTTGACGTAATATGGGTTTACTAAAGAATTTAGGATTTACATGCAGCAAATTTTAGGTCTTTGCCCAGTTTCCGTGGCACAAGCTACGGCCAAATACATGTTTGTTGAATTGTTAGAGCAAATATTTTATGCATTTACACTGTTTATTTTTTCCTGTTTTAGAATGTCTTTTAGAGGGAGAGGCGGCGGCGGTGGCAACTGGGGAGGTAGAGGTGGTGGAGGCGGCGGTGGAGGCAACTGGGGAGGTAGAGGTGGAGGAGGCGGTGGGGGCAACTGGGGAGGAAGAGGTGGCGGCGGACGCGGTGGTGGGAGAGGCGGTTTTGGAAGAGGAGGAGGACGTGGAGGATTCAACAGAGGATATGACCAAGGACCCCCTGAGAGTGTTGTCGGTATGTTTGGGCATGATATTTGTCTTAATGCACATAGGACTATCAGAACATATTATATATGTGTGTATATAATGAGAGAGAGCAGTTTGATTAATTTTACCTTGGTTTGCATTAAACTAAAGATTTAATACAGTAGCTCTTTAAAGGCAGTGTTTTTTGGTCTGTTTATGCTGAGTTTGATGTTTAACTATTTTCTAAACTCATTTGTATGCTTTCAGTGGCTGGGGAGTTCATGCATCCATGTGAAGATGATGTAGTTTGTAAATGCACCACAGATGAAAGCAAAGTGCCTTACTTCAATGCCCCCATCTACCTAGAGAACAAGGAACAGATTGGAAAAGTAGATGAAATATTTGGACAGCTCAGAGACTTTGTATCCTTTCAAACGCCAAAAATGTGGTCTTTATGTATGTTGTCAATTTAAACACGCTATCCTGAATATAAGAGAAGATCGATAACTGATTATTATTGTTTTGTATAGCGCCATCAAATTCCGTAGCGCTGTACAATGGGTAGACAGGACAAAACAGGTAGTATGTAACATAACAATTTGACTTGTAACAGAGACAATCTAGATGTTTGACTATTTACCTAGGAAAAATAGGCAGGCTAAGTAGTATAAATACAATGAGAACAGTTCTGGCTTCTGTTCTCAGGACCTGCATGATTATTCTCTATTAAGTTATACCTCTCAATCAAATAGGTAATGCAGAATCTCTTAGAGGCAGATGATTACAGTAACATATCCCTGATGTTCATCGTAGAAATAAACAAGACGTCTATGTGCACAAAACCGTTGTTTGATATTTTGCTCCAGGGCCGTAGCGCTATTTGAATCTCCCTTCTGCTGTTTTCAGTTAGCGCTCTATGGCGTCTGTTTCAACTAAAATATCAGTATATCTGTTTAGTTATAAAAACACTTATCTACTCACCACATGTACCTTTGGGTGAGATATATTTTTTATGCATATTATATTTGACGTAGCACTGCTTTTCTTTAACAAATGAAGTCATGGTTAATCTATTCAAGTTAATTAGTATTTTTTTTTATTATGGAGTAATCTAGGAGTTATGCTAGTTATTTCATAGTTATCTCAGCAAATTCTTACTGTCGGGTTTTAGGTCATGTGATCTAAATCTATAGACCCATTTCTTAACAGGTGCTAAAAAAAAAAAACTTAGTTACCTTTTGTGTTAGTATTACATATTTTTTTCAAGATATTTTCTTAATAATTGTACAGTATTTTTCTGTTAAGCTATCTGACAATATGAAGGCATCATCATTTAAGAAGTTACAAAAGGTAAGATGTGATTTTCAAAGTAGTGATGGAAGTTTAGTTGCATCAGATTTTCTGTTTTCGCACTGATGACCAGAGGCCACTAAGGTAGAGATTAAAATGTCACTTGTGCAGTGTGCCATCAATTTTTGTAGCAATTGTATTGGTAGAATTATTGCAAAGTTTCATTATTAAATGAATCAATCCACTGCCAGATGTGCATTCATTGCAAAAGTGGATCTAGCATTATGTAGTAAGTTCGTTCAGTCGGAGAGTGTGTGATATCTCTTGTTTATTTGCAGTTTTACATTGATCCCGCAAAGCTACTCCCACTTCAGAGGTTTCTTCCTCGTCCTCCTGGAGAGAAGGGTCCTCCAAGAGGTGGTCGTGGAGGAGGAAGAGGAGGATTTGGAGGCAGAGGCGGAGGAAGAGGAGGTTTTGGTGGCGGTAGAGGAGGTGGGGTTTGTCTTATTGTATACTTTTGTGAAGCAATTTCTTAGGTCATCTCATCAATTCAAAGAAAGTCATGCCAATTTTTACAGGCCTTCTGGGCAGGAAACATGAATCCTAATTTAGATACCTTGTCTGTACAAAATTACTTTCAGAATGTACTGATTTTGTACACAGTTGGTTTTAATGGATGCCAGGGAAGCCTTTACATAATGTCTGTATACACTAATAGGTGACTATCACGTCTAGGTACAATGAGTTTTGTTCATGTGTTTCCAGGTGGTTTCAGAGGAGGACGAGGAGGTGGTGGTGGAGGTGGTTTCAGAGGAGGAAGAGGTGGTAATCGCGGATTTAGAGGCAAGTGAACATTTTAATCTTGTTTATGGTTATCTACCTGTTGCATAGAGGATGATGGATACTTTCTGGGGATTTCCAACAGGTATTGCCAAAAGCAGTAGTTCAGCAAAACTGCTAACAGTGTCCAGCTTTCCACATCCTATTTCTGCTGACAGTAGTACGAGTTACATAGTTTGAGGTTTTTTTTTGTATTGTATGCAAACCATACACGTGGCGGTACTAAAATCATTGCAGGTTTGCGTTCAAGCTTCCTTTCAAAGAACCTTGGGGTTTATTCCCTTGAGCTGAGGTTGCAGGATGATTGCAACTGGAATTAACTGACTGTTATAAGGGACCAACCTTGGCAGGGTTCTCCTTCTTGAAGTCTGATAAAATGCGACATCAGTGATTTATTAAGTTAAGAGAGAATTTAAGTGATAGTAAAAATATATCACAGATAGAAAAGGTTACAATTATAAAATTATGCTAAAGACAACATAGTCAATGTCACTGTTTTTGCACTCTTGGTTCTTTTGTGGGTTACAGCCACCATCACTCATTCTCACTGATGGTGATGGGAGTTGTAGTCAAGAAAAGGTCAATTTTTTAACTTTTTAATTGCAGCTCTCTTATAATAAAAGGAAGCCAGTGTGTGCCTGCCCCCCCTAGGAAGTATGTTGCATACTATGTTGCCAATTGGCAGCAACCTCTACGTTGATATAGGTGCACCCTAGGAGGCAACCACGTAATACCACATAATGTATACATGATTTGCACCGGAAGGGTTAATGGTTAAACTGTTGGATTTTAGGTGCACCGTGGTATTTCACATCTGCGGGAGATGGAGAGTAACAGATTGATTTACTAAAAATCCAGTTATTACTGTGTGCATAAAATACCTTGTCAGTTGTAAAGTTCATACATTGGAGTTATATATGTTACTGAAATTGTAATATGTAGATTAAATGATTCTTTTTTTTTTTTTGATTAGTAATATGTGGCAGTATAAACCTCATAATCCACTGCTTATCAATGTGGTGATGTGCTTCGAAAAGAAAAATGTGGCTTTAGGCGTTCACATGTCTTAAACGTCTTCAAATATCTAGTGTAAACTACCCCCATTCATTTTAACATATTTTCTTGACTGTTATCCATTTTCTTTTTTCTTCAAAAGGAGGTCGGTAATGAGAGCTGTTTATTTTGGAGACGGTTGCTGCTTTTCACAGTTTACAGATTTTAACAATGAAGACCTGAAATGCCGCCTCTTTCTCTGTTGATCTTTGAAAAGGGACTAAATCATGACTGTAAAATGCAGAACATCTTCCGATACTTAGGAAGCCTCTCAGTATCTTCTGTTTGTATGGTGGAATAAATTCAACTGTGTTTTTGGACCAGAATATTTGCCTTTTCTCTTTTTTTTATAACTTGAAAATGTTTTTAACCTGTGGCTACTTGTTTAGCATGAAATCAAGTATTCTAAAAAAAATATTGTCATTTAAGTAAAATGTTAGCAATTGTTCTGGTTTATAGATGAGAATGGACTTTTTAAATAATTCACACAGCCTCCTGTTAACTGTTTGTAAATATAAAAACCAATTCCCTCTGTGATGCCAATAAAATATTTTCAAATTTTGGTTGTTGCATTTTTCATTTCATATCTTAACAACATTGCCCTTTTTAAAGTCTGAAGCGACGTATGTTAACAAAACTCTTTCCACAGTGAACTATAGGAGTCCTTGAATAACGCTCAACGTACATTGGATCTATCTTTCCCTGTAAATGAAATGTGCATTATGCAGGCCGTTCTTACTGCTGGTTACCAGCCTTGTACTTTTAATATGCTAGTGTTTCTTTGTATGTGAGGGTATACAGTGACTATAGTAATGTGAGGCCTCAAGTTGGATTGTGATTACTGATCTGATGATTATAAAGGGGTCTTTGACAGATAAGACCTTATGCGTTTAGTATATCCATAGATGTCCATGGTTGCCTCCATGGCAAAACAATTGTAAAAAAAACAAGCACATGGTGCTTTTGTATTTTATATAAAGAAAACTCCCCGTTCTTTGTAAGATATTTTTTGATCATTGTACTTTATCGTTTTGTGTATTAAATTATAGCTCAGAAATGTATGAAAAAAGGAAAACAAACTTTTAGCTCCAAGCAGAGCAAAATAATCCGTTTAATTGTGGAGCTACCCTCTAATGAGTTCATGTGACTGGTTTAAGGGCCGAGCTATGAATGGAGTTTGAACGCTGCTTTGTTGAATGACTGAGCTTCTGTGCAGGTCTTTGTTTTGCTAAAAAGCTTGGCTGCATACAGACGCAAAGTTGAGGTTCTTTGAGACATGCAACCAATTTAACGCTTGAAATAAAAAGAAATAAGTACTCCCCGCTTCCAGTGGCTTGCTTGAAGACAGAAGGTTTGAGATGGATAAAACCACAGGTGGTTTTACAGTCTTGCCTCTTGCATATAGCGTACCAAACTTTTCTCTGGGCTCCACGGAAGGCCATTCTGTTTTTTCCCAGAAGGAGCATAATATAGTAGCAGCCTATCTGATCACTGCAGGTATGAGTGGTTTCAAGAATTCTGTTTGGCATTATTTATATTTTTATTGAGTTGCTGAGGATATGTACAAACCTTGACGCCAATGACTTGCCTACAAGCCAACACTCAAACTGACTTAAATTTAGACTCATATTTCATACATATTGTATCTTCCTGTTTTTTAAGCTTTGTGATCCTCTCCTAACACCCCTAATCCTCTATATGTACCTACAATTGCAGAATCACAACAAACAGCACAGGGGTTACTTATAAAGAACGATTGTGTTGCCGCGTTTTAGTGGTCTTATCATTATAGAAAGCCGTGGAATGGTGAAATCAGCAGGATTGATCCTCAACTGCTATGGTGATAAAACCACTTTTCAGACTTTGCATCAGAATTCGTCTTTATAAGTAACTGATTTGGTTTTCTCCTCTTTTGTGATGCAGGTCACAAAAGAGGAGAAAACTTTTTAGTTTTTTCTTTTATCATCTTGGTATAAAGCCCCATTCTAGCATTCATTATTCGCTCTGCATTCACTGAATGTTATTTTCCCCCCAATTTATTTACCATGGAGATATCCATAAAATACTTGGATATTTCTTTTGTACTAGTATGTTAAAAGTTTATAGCAAACACTTCTTTATGTAATATCAAGAAAAATACAGAGGTAGACTGCTGCTACTATAAAAAATAAGGTAGATGCTTAGCATCCCTGTTGATTTAAGTGGCCTCCTAGGATGTGGTAATATATTTTTGATATCAATATATAATGTATGTTTATCATGATATTGCTAAGTTAATTTAATGTATAATTATTTTTCTAACTATTACAATTTAGTTTTGTACATTAAATGAAAGCAGCAAGCGTATTTTGTACTTATATTAAGTAGAAATAAAATAGGTAGGTTAGGCAATCTGTGTTTGATGAGAACATCCCTGGGTTCGATTACAGAACGATCCAGGGATTAAAGGGAGGGTCTATTCACTAAGTTAAGTTTCAGCTCTGTGACTTTACTATACTTTAAGAATGCCAATCATTAATAAGCTTCAGCAACAGGTAGAGCTTCACTGACCCTGTAAAATGTATAGTTAAGTCAGTGAGAGACTGAATGTCCCCCTACACATTATGCAGGGCCATCTCAGCCCTTTCTGCTGGATGAACTTGCTGCTGTTGGTCTTTCTTAATGAATAGTGAAGTGACAGGATCATTACATATAGATTATTGGTTTAGGGCCCCTAAAATCCCAGAGTTTCCCGTAAAAAAACAAAAAACCCTAAAACTATAGAAATATAAGTGTTTGTTTGTCGTGTTTGTTTCCAAGGTGTAATAAGCCTTTTGAGCAACATTATTGTGCTTGGAATCTTTGTCAAATACAAGGAACTGCGCACAGCAACCAATGCAATCATCATTAACTTGGCCTTCACCGACATTGGTGTCAGCGGGATCGGGTATCCAATGTCGGCTGCCTCCGACATACATGGAAGCTGGAAATTTGGAAACACGGGATGCCAGGTACAGTAGTGGCATGTTATTCTCTCAAAACTATACTGGTTTACTACTAAAAGATATCTCGGTTTGTGTTTTTTTTATTTATGAATCTAGTGTATTTGTTTTTAATGCAGAAATTGAGAAATAAATAAATTGAGCTTTGATTTTACTTTTTTAGTTTTAATTTACGGCGTCTGACATTGTGTTACAAAAAAACTACTTTAGATACTGCATGGTTTTGGTGGCCTATCTTGGAAAGACTTTGCTTGCATAATTGGGCATGGAGAACAAGGATTATTAATCACCTCATTAAAGAGACAGCCTCACTAAAGAATAATGCATATTCAACTACTTTATGAGTACTTTAAAATGCAGTCTTTAAAAACTTGCAATCTTTGGTAGAAACAGCTACCTCCCTCCTCCATGGTCTGATGATTCTTGCCACTGATTGGCTGCTTTAAGCATCCTCATTATTAATTACATTAATTGGAGCAAAAATGAGGAGGGACCCCAACTAAAGAAATGAAAAAGAAGCAGAGAGCTCTAAATTTTTTGTTTGCATTTAATTTTTTTCACTCTCTAACACTCGTGCTGCCTCTCACTCTGTTGCACACTCACACTGTTTCACGGTCTCTCTCAATGTCACCCTACCTTCTCTGCTGGCCGTTTCCGTGTCCCTTTCTCCTTTTCTGCACCTCTGCCTTTTCTTATGTGTTTGCTCGTTCTTCTTTCTTTCATCTGTCTTCTTTCTTCGTCCGCTTCTGACTGGTGTCGGGTCCGTTACCAGGCCTCTCGGAGCACTTATGCAAAAGGGTGGAGCCTCCAAGCACACCCTCTCCCCTAATTAGAGGAATGGAGAGGGGCTGTCCACGTGGCTACCCCCATTTGCGGAAGTACTCCGAGAAGCCAGAATAATGCAGATTCATTTGCCAAGAAAGAAAGGTGCAAAAGATGGCGCTTTTTTTCTCTGCAGATCTATCTGCATTTTTTGGCGTCTTGGTGTACTTCCTTTTGTAGAAGTGGTCTAGTTAACGGACCTGATACCAGGAAGATGCGGATGCAGAAAGAGAACAGACAAAAGAAAAAGAAGAGGCAAGAAGAAGTGGAGCTGCGTAAAAGATGACAGGTACATGGAATTAGTCAACTGAGAATGTAGGGAGACACTGAAAGAGAATGTGAATGTAAGAGAGTGAGTGAATTTCATTTCTTTCAAATCTATTTTTATTGAGAAACAAAAAACACAAAGTACAACTCTTAATTTTATGTGAAATAAATATTTTGTGAGAGAAAAAAAGAGAAAAAAAATTACAAGATTCACATATATCTCTCATTGGCAAGGTCGAATTTCATTTCTGAAATGGGAAAAGCCTGCCGAACTGAACTTTATCTGAACTGAACTTTATCTGAACTGAAGGGCCAAGAAATACAATTTGTTGTCTGAAAATAAATGGACAAGCAACACAAAGGAAAATGAGTACTAATTGTTTTTTCTCCATTAGCACAATTCTACTTGCATAAGCACAAAGTGGTCTCATTAGATCCCCTGCAACATTCGCTGGCAGGACACCATGGCCCTCTGAGCTATCATATGCATTAAAGTGCATAAATGACTGGAGGGTCCCTTTAATGTCTCAAAAAGATGTTGGAGTGAAAAGTTCAGCTATATTTCGGCCTGATATGTACATGTACGGACTCAAAATGCATTGTTTTCATTGGGTTTAGGGACCGCCCATTGTCCTTAAGGGGTTAAAGAGTGCTCAGTCTGGCAATTTAGGGCCCAAGTCCCAATCCCACCTGACCAAAATGGTGATATTGCCATTCAGAAGACAGCTTGGCAGTGACAGACAACCCCAACGGCACAACAGCCAATTCTCTCTAAAATACTATGGTATTTACGTAGGCTATTCTTTAAGAGGTTTAGCCCAAACCTTTCACCAGTTATATACAATGCCCTCATTTCCTACCCCTTTCCCTCCACTGAATTGCCCCATGCACTCTGTCAGATGTACAGCTAGAGTGCTGTCAGTTTCCATTCTTTCTATTAGAAACCCACAATTTTTGTACACGGTTATACACGGCATATTTTGACTAGGCACAGCTCTAGGCCTGACCCAAGATAAAGCAGCCCCCCGCCTCCCCAGCTTACCTCTGCAGTCGCTGTCTCCTATAATGAGTGTTGGGAGTAAATTTAATATGTGTCTGTGCTGGCTAAGCACAGTACTCCATAATGTATATAAGCTGGTTACAAGGGAGATCTCCCATACCGGTCAAAGTAACAGTGGCGCCCCAGTAGGGCAATCTGCTTCTGTAGCTGAGGCTGCCCCCTGAAACAGCCACTGACTGTAGGGACAGCCATTTTAAAGTCCTGTTCTGCAATATTATCATATCTAGAGGCTACCCGGAGCCTTCCCTTGCGGGACGCGGCAAGGACTGACGTTCGGGGGCTGTCTTGTTGATGATGTCGGTAGGGGTTCCTGATGACGTCCGTGGGCTCCCCGCTGACGTTGGGGTGTTCCCGCTGATTTCAGTGGACGTTCCTGCCGACATCATGGGAAACACCCCCATTTAAAGGGGAAATGGGCAGGTAAGTGGCGTGTCAAGACCCCGCTCCCATGACCCCGAGGATTCAGGTGTTGACCTGAAGAACCGGAGAAGCGGTGCTTCATCCAGAGATCTTCAGGTGAAACATGGAGAGTTCCCAGGTATGATTATTATTTCTCCCCATTAAAATGCCGCTCTGCTATTGTTGAGTTTCAGATTGTTGTTGATTGCAATCTTCTAGGTCGGTTTAGAAGAAGATAAGGAATATACCGTACTACATTATTCTAATCTTGCCACCTTGAGCTGTGACAGAAAACCAGAACATATAGACAGAGTTAATACATTCATTTATTTATGGTTACAGCTGTGGCGACAGTTTCCTTTGTAATATTTTTGTAATTCTAATTGTAATTTTCTTAATTTCAATGTCTACTAGTGTGACGCTTCTTTCTTCCTTACAGATATATGCTGGCCTGAACATATTCTTTGGAATGGCAAGTATAGGACTTCTGACTGTTGTTGCCATTGATCGATATTTGACAATCTGTAGGCCTGACATAGGTATAGTATGTACCAACATAATGTATTTTTGAATGATCGTAATCGGTTTTGCTGATTAAACTATCATACTTATGTTACCAAAGTAGCCAAATGTAGTTAAAGAAATTTTTTATGGCCCGTTGGAAAACTTAATGGCAAGGAACAGTCGTACAATTACTCACAATATTTGTATATTGTTCAATTTATTACTAAAACATTATGATAAATGAAAACTATTGTACATTATTGTCATCATGGTGATAGTATTCATCAACGTCTCATACGTACTTGCACTGTTTACCTTGAAAATATCAAATAATATTGAAATGTAAAAGTTAAAATTTCTCTGTAATTGTAGGCTTATTAAGAGGTATACATTATTGAGAATTTTCATGCAGATTTTACATTTTGTATTATTATTATTATTGTATGTTTTTTTATGGCAATAGCTCTAACTGTCCAATAAACATACTGGAAAATGATTGGTAATTGTGGCCAAATATCTTCCCAACTATAGGAAGAAGAATTACAGCCTGTCACTACACCGCTATGATCCTTGCTGCCTGGATAAATGCAGTATTCTGGTCAGTGATGCCCATAGTGGGGTGGGCAAGTTACGCTCCAGATCCCACTGGAGCTACATGTACCATTAACTGGAGGAAAAATGATGCGTAAGAATGTTTTAATAGTATTAGTGAAAATCAGTACTGCGTAACATGATTTATTCAGGAATTTAAGTGCATGTATCAGGTTTCAAATCTATTTTGGTTTAGAAATTATAAAATATCAGTAAACCCTGACAACATGTAGGTATTAATTTTGGGGCAAAGCCTGCCAGATAGACATAGTCAAACAACATGTGACATCAGAGGTTAAATCACCTCGGGTGAATAGTGAAGAACAAGCCCGGACTGGGAATTAAAACTAGACCTGGAAATAATTGAATGCCAGCCCCATATTTCCAAAATGCCATTTTTTGGCACACTGCACATGCCGGGTTCTGGCCCCAATACTTTTTGTTTAGAATAGGGGCAAAGCCAGTATTTGAAAGTATATTTGAAAAACACATTAGTCTTATTAAGATACATATGAAAACACATAGTTCCTAATATCACTGCGGCCATGACATCATGCAATGAGAGACCAAGGGAGAGGGCACCGGTAGAGCATCTAAAGTATGAAATTACTTTATATTTACTCTACTTTATATGTAAAGTATGTGTATATATATATATATATATATATGTATGTACTGTATATGTAAGTGTACGGTGTTAGAGGGGTTGTGTGTGAATGTATGTGTAATTGTATGTGTATGTTGTAAGAATGTGTGTATGCATGTATATGTAAATTATATGTGCGTGTGTTAGTGTAGAGATGTCCCTGACCATCATCCTAATTCATTCCAATACCCAACTACAATAATTATCCCCCAATCACCATAATCATACCCCCATCATCATATTCCTCCTCACCATCCTTTCCATCCCCTACCATTATAATATATTGATTATAGCCCACATTGCACCACACTCATACCCCTCCATCTTCATGCTTCCTGACAAAGCTTCTCATCATCTCCATACCCATCCTTTATATCATCTTTATACCCTTCCCTTAGCATGCCCCCTTTATATTAATTTAATATTGAACAATCATTTTCAATTTAACACAGGGACATAAGTATAATTAGATGACCAGCCTCAAAACTGGCGCCAGGGGAGGAGGCCTACCTGGAAATCTGCCGGTATCCTAGTAGGCCAGTCCAACCCTAGTAAGGTAGCAGACACTGCCTTGTGGTGATATTTGTGACCTAATGATGCAAATTGCCCCACAAGGCACTGTTCACAATGCCAAAAAGCAATGCATGTCAGGTACACAGTGGGTGTTAATGGATACATATGCAACCCACTGAATGAGGGACTATTAAAGTCCAAATTTCATGAACTAGCATTCTCTATAGCCATAATTATTATTTTTTGGCCTGAAGCACACCGTTTTGTCCATAGATTCATTTATAGGTGTGCTGCTCACAGCTTTGTGAAGTACACTTTTAATATATACCAATTCTAGACATGATTTTTATGGGACAGGGAAATTCGGTTTATTTTTTTTTCGCTATGCCTTTCCACACAGATCATTTGTGTCATACACCATGACCGTGGTTGGAATAAATTTTGTGATCCCTCTGATGGTGATGTTTTACTGTTATTATAACGTGTCCAGGACCATGAAAGGCTATGGTAGCAGAAATAGCCTTGGGGGCTCCAACGTAGACTGGTCCGATCAAGCTGATGTAACCAAGGTATGGGTAAAACTAATCAGAATGGATGTTGGGTGAAAAAAAATGCTGACGCTATCACCATTCTTAATGGGTTTGTTCCATATGCTGTGTTTCCTGCTCGGACATTGCAATTTAATGAGGGTATAGTAAGCACTACATAACAAGAAAATCAATGAAGATCTAAGAATGTAAGATGCTCCTGATCCATAGATCTTACAAGAAAAATAGCTGTGAATAAAATAATGATATATGAGGATAAGTATATATAGACTTCTTCTGGTGAAAAACAGTGCTGGAAGGTGTCTTAAATGCAGATTATAATTCTGTGTTAATATTTCTGAGAGATTTTACAACTAACACACACGCTTTGTAGGACTGCTAAGCATCTTTACTTTTTTGCTTCAACACCTTGGCTTCTTTTACAATTCTCCAAGTCATTGTATACATACCTATATCGATGTACCTAAACATATGTGTTTGATTACCATGCTTTCATATATTCTAATATATTTCAGATGTCTGTGGTGATGATTGTGATGTTCCTGGTGGCATGGTCTCCTTATTCTATAGTTTGCTTATGGTCTTCATTTGGGGATCCCAGACAAATATCTCCAGCCATGGCAATAATAGCACCTCTGTTTGCCAAATCCTCAACTTTCTACAATCCTTGCATTTACGTAATTGCAAATAAAAAGTAAGTAATATTGAAATGATTTCTGCTACTATTAGTTGTCTTCCTCAAGCTGCTTTTACATATCACCTGATTTCTATACATTTACAGTGTCCTTTATTGTTTTTTCTTATGTTGAAGGCTTTATTATAAATATAATTAACAGCATATGAAAAATCCAGATAAATGGCTGCAATGAGGTGGCTTTTTCATTAGGTGACAATTGACTCATTTATTATGTTTCCACTTGCAAATCTGCAGACATCTTGTGTCACAGAGATACTTTTATTAGACTGAGGCAAAGAGAGCCTTTACTCAATAAACATTGACATAGTCTTTGACAGTGCCAAACAGGTAAGCAAAATATCTATTTAAGGTAACTTTATATTCACCAAGTGGAGATTATGCAAGAGTTGCTATTTCATCTCCCTTACTTCACTAGTCATTATGAAAGGCCAACAATGGAAGAAGGCCTCAGCTGGCCCTGTATAATGCTTAATGCGTTGGGTGAAGAGACTTTGGAGAAATCTAACTAATCAAACTAGACATTATTGTCAGGATGTTGAGGAGGATAGGGTAAAGGCAGAGCCCAGAATGCAGGAAAAGGAACCGGAGCGTAGCGTTTAGTAAATAATGCCCCAAAATATCTGAGTCGTACAGGAAGCCAAGGTCTGGTACACGAGAGGAGGTAGTCGTACAGCTAGCCAAGGTCTGGTACACGAGAGGAGGTTGTCAGGATAAGCCGGGTCCGGTACACGGGAGGGAGACAAAATCCCAAAAGCTAGCCGAGGTCTGGTACACTAGAGGAGGTAGTCAGGATAAGCCAGGACTGGTACACGGAAATCGAATGGGAGAAACAATTCAACAAGCGAATAGGGAGCACAATCACTGAGCACTGAGCAAAGCTTTTAAATTTGCCGCCCATGACGTCACTGAAGCGCGTTCCCGCCGGTTCTGTTCGGGAACAATAAAGTTGCATGAGAGGCGCGCGCGCACTCTAGCTGCAGCCATGGAAGAGGAGAGGACCGGACGCAATGCTTGATGCGGTACCCGCGAGAAGCGGGTATTCCGGTGAGTTACTGCGGCGGGGTCTGTTCTGCGGACCCTGACAATTATACAGGGCAATCCAAGCTCTTCTTGCAGCAGAATCTCACTGAGTTGGGCATTCATAACATATTGTAAGGTCAAGGAGCGGAAACCACAACTCTCCTACAAGCTTTGTCAACTCTCCCTTCAGTGAATAGTTCCCAGTTAGTGAAATGTCCACCATAATGCCTGTGGCTACCTACCAAAGGTAACACACTTTCTGAAATCTCCATGTCGATGTATGTAAGATGGGCTTTCAATGTGCTTATTTTATGTCTTCTTCTAGGTTCAGAAGAGCAATATTATCCATGGTGCAGTGCAAGGCACGACAGGAAGTAACTCTTGATAACAACTTTCCAATGAGTGTCTCCCAAAGCACTTTGGCATAGAGATGACACCCTTATACTCTGTGCCTTCATATGCCAATAAA
Source organism: Spea multiplicata (assembly GCA_009364415.1). Taxonomy (NCBI): domain Eukaryota; kingdom Metazoa; phylum Chordata; class Amphibia; order Anura; family Pelobatidae; genus Spea; species Spea multiplicata. The sequence goes on from VKOC01016347.1 coordinate 160,336, forward strand.
CAAGTGACAATGTTTAACCTGCTTCTCCATGTGTATGATTTTTGTGATTTATGCTCAGAGGTGGATGGAACCAAGCAGGAAGAGGGTGAGGGTAAGCTCCTCTCTCCACACTTGCCTATCACAGGTATTGCCCAAGATGATGTTAAATAATTACCATATATATGACCAAAAGTATGTTCCTAATTATTGAGTTTAGGTATTTCAGCCACCTAAGAGGTGTATAATATCGAGGAAGATAGGCAGCCATCTCCGTAGACAAACACTGGCACTGGAATAAGTCGTACTGAAGAGCTCAGTGGCTTTAAACATGGCTTTGTCATAGTATGCCACCTTCAGCAGAAGCGCTTTGAGTTCAGAACTTCATGAAATGGGTTTCCATGTCAGAGTAGCTACAAAGCCAAAAATCAATGTGCAATGTCAAGCAGTGGCTTGAGTAGTATAAACCACACCTCCCCTGGACTCTGGAACAGTGGAAACGTGTTCTCTGGAGTGATAAATCCCACTTCCAGCATCAGTGCCTGAGTTCACAAATACTCTTTTGGCTGAATGGGCATAAATTCCCACAGGCACACTCCAAAATCTTGTGGAGAGCTTACCCATAAATTGTTTTCATTAAGACATCTTAAAAATTGGTCTCTACTGCTAGTAGCAAGAAACTATGAAAAAGGAACGATCTCCAAACTGAAACCTCCAAAAGTTCCCCAATACAGATACCTGGAAACGATCCATACTTTGTCTGGTGTTTCCGGTTGAAGTAATGGTTCTCCAGTTCTTCCCCTGCATTTGCACCTGCAAATATTGCAAGCCCTGAAAACTAGAGTCCAAATCCAGCCCTGAATTTTTAAGTGGTTATCCAGTATTGTGCTCAATAAACCATCAAAAGTAACCTGCATAGTTATGAAGAACAGCTTACTCTGCTGAAGTTACATGATACAGCATGCAGCAATGAGTAGGTAGCAAACACATTGAAAGCATGCATGGGCGTGGGGTATTATATTTATTAATATACCACCCCACATTATATTGAATGGGGAGAGAGGACCCATAGGGTTAATTACATTTTTTAGCGCATAGCATAGGGAATGGGGGGGGGGTATTGGTGACCATAATGCCTCAATAGTGGATAGGGCTGAAGGAGCACAGGCGGTACCTCTCCCATGGAAATATTATTAGCCCACACCCCACATGTGGCATCTTATTGTTCCCATTGTCAAACAGAAGGTCCAGGTACAATTTCCTTTTTCTTGTGTGAATTTACTAGTTGGAGTAGAGGGCATGTGAGTCGGAAATTGAATCTACTTTCAACCCACATTCTCTTGACTGCAACTTGTAGCATTCAAGTGCATGCAGTTTGTGTTGCGTTTTGTTGAGTTAACCTTTTAACTCAAATTTTAAAGAGTTAATTCATCTGCCTCCAACAGGCTTTTCAAGCTTACAGCTTGTTATTTGGTTGTCAATTAAAAAACCCAACAGATATGTTGTTGATTTAGTAAAATTATTATTGGTCTTGGGGCAAATCTGCCTTGATGGGAGTAGAATACAGGCAACATTGCAGAAGGTCTGCTATGTCAATAAAGACAGGGCGCTAAAATCTCTATTTATCTTCCTACCTCTGAACAACCTGTCTTAATATGATTGTCTGAACACTGATCCTTACACGGAAGGACTTCCGCCCAAACACTTGTGTCCATCTGGCAGATCTCTGGTGAGTTATTTATACATATCTAACCGTGATGGTTTGTTTCAGACCATGGCCCTATGATCCTTTGAAGAATACATTCCAAGGTTAAGTAACTCGTAGATCTTTGTTAATCCCGTGTAATCTTCTATTACTAAATGAGTGTACACCGTTCAGGTTTCCCATCTCCGGATTGCATCTCACAAGAATTTGACAATGACTTTTACAAAAACGGTTGATGTAGTTCTCATTGTTTAGGAACCATGTGTCTTTTTCTTTCTCTTTATGTTGTAACACTATTTTTTGGTAAACTTGAAGGTTTTTGTCCATCACAATGCACTTGTATATTCCATGGAAGAAGCGATGGAACAGGAGCAAGGTATGTTCATTGTAGCTACACAATCTATCTTTGTTTCTAACCTTCATCATGCCTTTAGATACATACACCTACTTCAACATGCATTTCAGAGTCTGAAAGAGCATCATACCAGAATCGTAATGCGTGCTTTTATATGTAGAAATGTGGATACGCTTATTTACATAGCATGTTCTCTTACATTAGGTCTGTTCTCTGTAATGATCCTGACATGTTTGATATTCCTATTAATGTTCCTGTTGACACCGTGAAGCTTCGAGTAGAAAAGACAGTTATTCGTAGAATTCCGACTGAAGCCTTCTACTACCTGGTGGATCTAAAATACCTTTGGGTGACCTATAATAGCATTTCCAGTATCGATTCAAGTAGTTTTTACAATCTGAAGCAACTTCATGAATTACGCTTGGATGGAAATATGATATCCATTTTCCCCTGGGAATCTTTAATGGAAATGCCTCGTCTACGTACATTGGACCTGCATAACAACAAGATAGCAAGTATCCCTGCTGATGCTGCACGCTATTTGAGAAATATCACTTATCTAGATATCTCTAGCAACAAACTCACAACTTTGCCTTCAGATTTGATGGACATCTGGCTTCTATACCCCGAAATATCAGCCAAAACGACAGACTCCATATCGCAGAGAGTTATACTGGGTAAGTTTCTAAAAGCTCTTTGTGAAAATCAAGATATTAATGTGACAAATGTATACCACGAAGAGTGTAAATATTTTTGAATACACAATCATATATTAGCAGTGTAATTATTAAAAGTGTTATAAGTTAGTAACAGCTAAATTTAATTTTTGACTAGATTCTGTGGCCTAGTAGTTTTATATATATATGTATATATATATATATATAAATATATATATATATATATATAGATACACAGATGAAGTGTGTAAGGGGAGAAAAAAGAACATTGCTTTCAGTTTATCCAAGATATTCTGGTACTGTATTATCCGGGCGCCACCAAGGAGTCCACACAATGTCGCCCCCCAACTTTCCACTCAAAAGGGAATATGAGTGTTCCTTGCTGCTGGCACATTATATGTGGCACCTGAATAATACATAAGTACCGGTATTCCTAATTGCATTGAGCCAGACAGAACAAAACCCCCCAAAAAACTACACTTCAGTGAATACGCTGGTAATCAATACTTAACAATAAGCACATTTAGAGGGCTAGAGGTGGGTAAGGTTGCAATATAACTTCCCCTCCGCTGTGCTGCCACTCAATGGGCATCTGAAATATATGGATGACTACCACCTTCTTGTAAACATTTACCATAAATAACCTTTTACCCTTTTCTCCTATTGGATATATGGATATAAACATGGATATAAACCTAGTTTCAATAACAACTGCAATGACTTGGCTAGACTACCAATGAGCTAAATAGGTTTGTTGAAATAGTTTTCTATATGAAAATTGCAGAAGTTATGTTTCTCTTTCATTCACAGAATGTATTTTGTTCTTGCTTATACTGGACAGGTCTAATAGAAAGCAAAATAACTGGGCATATTTTGGTCCACAAAAAAATCAGATACATTTCAATTACGATGGTTAGATTTGATTTTGTCAGTGGATCTGATCAGAGGGTCTCTGCCAAGGCCCACCTGTGTCTTTGAGTGACCGTAAATATATACTATTATTTAACATTGCCCCAATTGAAACATAAATCCAGAATACACATATTGTTTATGTTACAGACCTGTGTTTATCGTTGAACATATAAAACACATACAACTTGATGGATTAGCCCTGTAGAGAACCCACCACCACTCTCCATAATGTCTATTCCTGCTTAAATTTGAGAGTGTCATTTTCCTGATATCCAGCAAGAAGCCACCTAAAACACTTCTGTGGGCTCTGGATACGTAGTATTCTCTGATGCCTGTACACAGTTAATACAGTGTTACGAAAGGCAGGATTATCAGGGATTTCCCAATTAGTAGCCTTGTACATCACAAATCATTTAATCCCAGCCATGTGCTCAAAGCAGGCAGCCAATACAGAGAGCAATGTGGTTATTAATACCCAAGCCTTATTTCACCTTCTTTTAAAGCTTTTCATTTTAGAATTATTTTCGTCAGGCAATGTGGTAAAAGCTTGTGATACAAAATCTTTTAAATACCGGTAATAAAAACCTGATGATTTCAGTATGCAATGACAAAGCAGTTACTCATTTTCTTATACATTTATTTATAAAGAGTTGGCATGTGTTTTAGGTACTGGAACTGGACAGGAGGACATAGGGCTAATTGCTCCTAATCTGCTCTGATTCTAAGATTTTGGGCCAGTACCTGAATATTTTTTATTTTTTACTTGAAATGAATGTATGGAGTTTTTAAAACATGATTGGATCCTTTAATACATTTCCTGTGCATCCCTTTCTGTAAATGTGTTTTGGACAGGTCAACTTCAACAATAAAACACACATGCACAGTATGTGTATAAAGACAAATAACGCAAAGAAGTCCTTCATTTCGGACCCCAGCAGTTTCTATTCAGCAACCTGGGTCACAAACTAGTCCCTGAAACACAAACTAGTCCCTGAAAGAAATGTGTATTATTAACTGTATATTAGTAGAGGAGTGAACCCCAGTGGTGAAGATGTATACAACAGCTTGTTATTTGCAAGCTTCCTTTTTTCATTTAATAAGTTAAGTTATGACAGGGTTTAAAGTGAACATTACATTTTATAGTTTATAGACATTACGTCAGGGAAAAAAGGCAAAGTAAATGTGCCGAATGGTTCTTATCTGATATAAAATTTTACGTGGTCAGGTTCTTGGTTCAAATCAATATATTAAACAATTTTTATTCTGTTAGTTTTTACATTTTCCTGTATTTGACTCCCATATTTCATAGTTCCAAAATATCTATGTATTAACTGTGATTTTGTATACTACCATAATTAGAGGTCTTCTCCGTCTGCTAAAGTATAGTCTTCATGTTAAGCACTTTACTTAAATGACAGCTCATGCAAATAGCCCGTGTGCTTTTCTTTTTTAGGACTACAAGACAATCCTTGGTTCTGTGACTGTCGCATTTCAAGAATGATTGAGCTTTCAAAACTTGTAGATCCCCATGTGGTATTTCTGGACCCTCTTTTGGTCTGTAATGGACCCGAGTCTCTAGCAGGCATTCTATTCCAAAGAGCAGAGCTAGAGCAGTGTCTGAAACCATCAGTGATGACATCAGCTACCAAAATCACATCACCACTGGGTAGTAATGTGTTGTTAAGATGTGATGCTACAGGTTCTCCAACCCCACAATTACTGTGGAGCAGGACCAACAATACCGCCTCAAATTACACAGGTATACATATTCTTTATACAAGCGTGCAGTATTTTCTATTATATGTTGCAAAACAGAAAAACAATGATCTAGTATTTTTATGTTTAAGAAACAATAATAAAATTGAGATTAAATACCTTTTATATTCAAATAAACAAGCACATTTTTTATAAATGCGCATGAGCATCAAAGCTGTCAGGGCCATACAAGGTATGAAAGGTGACCCTGGCACTGTGCCCTATCACCTTCACAAAGTGGTTTGACAGATGACCAAGTCTGGTGATCCTGTCTGTTGATATTTTGGTGCTGCTGACCACCTCTAGTATTGAGATCACCAGTCTGGACTTGAATGTTGTTCTTTAGAGGTACACTCCAGCACTTTAATGGATATGATATTCTAGCCTGAGTACTGTGGGAAAACATCTGCCTAGTGTACCATATTTTCATGGGGTGGAAGTGCTGGCAGCTGCCATCTATGTCCAGTTTGGTCATGCTCTCCCTCCTTTGCTCTTCCTCAATTAACAAAAATCTCATACTTTTCGAGAGATATAAGTATATAGACTAAAAATGAAAAAGTTGTAAACATGGATATAAACCTAGTTTCAATAACAACTGCAATGACTTGGCTAGACTACCAATGAGCTAAATAGGTTTGTTGAAATAGTTTTCTATATGAAAATTGCAGAAGTTATGTTTCTGTTTCATTTGTACAGAATGTATTTTTTTCTTGCTTATACTGGACAGGTCTAATAGAAAGCAAAATAACTGGGAATATTTTGGTCCACAAAAAAATCAGCTACATTTCAATTTCGATGGTTAGATTTGATTTTGTTGTGTATTAAAGTGGATTTGTTTTTATACAGACTATAAAGCAAATTTTATATGTATATACTATAATAATAATAATGAATAATAATATAGTATATATATATATATATATATATATATATATATATTATATATATATAAATGTATAATATTAGCTGTTACGTTTCTGTGTTGTTCTTGTCGTCAGCAGTTAATCCAGCGAATAATATAGTAACCGCGTATATATATATATATATATATATATAATATATATATATATATATAATGTATAATATAACTGTTATGTTTCTTGTTTTTCTTTCTGTCGCAGTTATCCAGGAATCCCCATCTGATGGCGTCAGATGGTCAATTCTAAGTATGAATGGCATTTCTTACAGAGATGCTGGAGAATACCGATGCAAGGCCAAAAATCTGGCAGGTATGGCGGAAGCATCAATAACTGTCATAGTACTCGGTGTGGTCACCACAACGGTATTTCCACAACGTGAATTGCGCAGATTAGAATCACAACAGCTCAATACGGTTCGAACAGAAGGGAAAGATGAATCAAATAAACCAACAATCACTCCTTGGCTTTCATTTTGGTCAGTAACATCAGTATCCATAAGAACATCAACAGCACCACCCACATTAGTGCCAACAACTGTTGTATCTACCACATTAAAAAGTCCAGAGAGGAAACAGCAAAAACTATACCCAGAGATGAAGAAGAACCGTGAGGGGAATACACAAGGAAACAAGAAAAAGTTTAATTTGGTCAGAGAGCAAAATGGAATAATAGCAACACAACAGAACTCTGTGGTATGTAACCTGAAAGTAAGCATAGAGTCGGAGGATCGGGTCACCTTAACCTGGAAGACCCTCAACACCACAAACACCTCTACTTTGACTGTCCTGTACTCAAAATATGGTGATGAAGAGATGCTGAAGCTGAGCACGGATCTCAGCAAAAACAGAGTAACCATCGATGGTTTACAGCCCAGCACAAAATACATGGCGTGTGTTTGCCCCAAATCAACTCCACCCAAGAAAGACCAATGTATTGTATTCTCTACAGATTCTCTACTGACTACTGAAAGTGGCTCGCAGGTGTCTATTCTAGTTGTGGCCAGCAGTGTGGCCTGTGTTGTTATTTTACCAGTCATTTTCATTTTACTTTACAAAGTTGTGAAACTCCAATGCAAGCCACAGAGTCCTGGCGAAGAGGATCTCTTAAAAGAGACTTACGTAAAATTTGAAACTTTGTCCTTGAGGCCACGTTCCATAAATACTGGAACAGAATTATGGACAAGAAGAGACACAACAGAATCAGAAAGGCTTCTTCTGTGCTCTAGGTCAAGTATGGAGTCCCAGGTGACTTCTAAGAGTGAAGGATCCAGGCCTGAATATTACTGTTGACTTCTGAATATGTTACCTTGGAGTTGAAATTAATAAAAAAATGGAATTATTGTGAAATTAACATTAAGAGGAAAAACTGTTGGAAATTTGTTATCATGCAGTTGTTTGATGTTGAATAAGGGTTGTGTTTTTTCTTTTCTGTTGGTTTTGATTAAGACTTTCTTTATAATAAAAGTTATTTTTTTAGTTGAATTCATCACAAAATTGTTATTTCTGAAACTGTTGAGACATGTAGCTCCATATTTATATTTATTGGTTTTGGTGGGGTTTGTAAATACTATTGTGAAATAAAATGAAGTACGTTCAGGAAAGTGTGAACAATATGAATGTATGTGTGTTTGTCTAGTAGATTGATTTGAGCCTAATATGTAATGAAAGGAAATTTTACTTCCCCAAGAAAGTGCTAGAGAAGTGGAGAAGCCTTCTAACAGACTAATACAGTCAGGGAATGTAAATGTATATTGGAAGTATTGCACATAACCACAGCACCAACACCCTTTACTACCATATTGAACTTTGGTGTGGGCGTTGATTACTTGTTTGGATTATTCCTTGTGCCTGACTTCAGCTCCCCAGACTCGCTTGCCATCTGCCATTCTCCAGTCTGGTGCCGTCAGCATATTCCGATACTCCTTGCTTCTGCTATGTCTGTGTCTGTAGAAGGACCTAAAGAAGTCTAAGACTGCAAGTCTGCAAGTAGGCTCATCTACACCTGCTTGCCTCAAGCCAAGATATGTCCCGAACCTGTCTGTCAGGCCCCATGGCCTGCTTCTGCTTGGAGCAGGGGTCCCCTACCTGCTTCCAGCCGCGCACCATGTCAGTTTCTGTGGGACGCTCCCAGCCACGATGATGGTGCACTCTCAGAGTAGTCCTTGTGTAGCTCGCGCATCGCATCCAGTGACATGACTACTGCTGGCAGGGAGGGTGTGTCCTCTCTTCTCTTGAGGCCTCCTGATTGGTGGTCCAACGCTGATGGTGGATACTTCTATGAAGGGTGTAGATCTTCAGCCTCTCAATCTATATAGCCCCTGCTCTCACCTCAGTTAGTGCTCGTGTGTTCCAAGTTGTGGTGTCTGTCAAGGACTGGGATTCCTTTTCTTTGTTCGTGTGCTTCAAGAGGGTTTATGCTGTCCCTTTTTTCCTGCTAGCACCCAGCTTCCTGGGAGTTAAATGCAGAACCATTTTTTCTTTTTTAAAGGACTTCTTCCTTGACCATGTACCAAAACCAAACATATGTGGATACAATGGAATGAAGGTTTGTGCATAAGGTCATGGTGATGTTGGACTAGGAAAAAGTCCTTCCCAAACTGGTGCCACAAAGTTGGAAGCATACAATTGTAGAATTGAATCCAGGCAGCCATGTTGTAAAACATCCAGGAACCAGTGCCCTCAGTGTTCATGTAGGTATAATTTGATGATTGGTTCATAATTATATATATATATATATATATTATATATATATATATATAATAAGAGAGAGAGAGAGATAGCTGTGTGTAGGTGGAATGTGGAATGCTCAGGCTCGTGTAGATCCCTGTCTTCTGTTCCATGTAGAAGACATTTTCAGAAGCTATGATATAAATGTATAATACATATATGTTATTATGTTATAATGAAGGGCAACCTTTTAACAATTGCATGCTGCAGTTTATGATCAAATGCATTCTTGTTTCTTGACTTCTTCGATGCAGGGTTAAAGCACAGAATAGAGCGTCACATTATCCATAACCTCCACTTGTCCCTCTTTCCGTTTTTGAAGCACAGAATCCGCAGCTGTGCCCCCCACACATGGGTGTGTTTGACAGATAAGCCTGGATGCCAAGCTCTCGAATGCCTGTTCTTTCCCACAGTGGCATTTGGGTCACGGACAAGATCTTTGGCTTGGGCCAGTGGCAGCTGGTGAGCTGCGTCCTAAAGTTCTTAGGGTCATTTGCTTACATTTTGTAATACTTGAAGTCTGTTCAGCTCGTACTTTTAGAACTTCAATAAGTTAGACTAGACTGAGGAGCACTTCAAAATGCTGTTGAGATCATTACGTTAAGAACATACTGGACTGGAGGCTTTCAAGTGGAAATGTTGGAGGTACCTACGCATTCTTCTGCTGGTGTCATAATCTAAGCATGTCAACTAGCTAAGAACTGCAAACACGCCCAGGTCTCCACTTGCACAGCTTGCTGACTATGCCTTTCATGCGCTGCTTCAAGTTTATGGCTTCATACTGCCTAGGTAAGCTGAATGTCCTCTATTAATTTGAAGTAGAAACTTAATATCAGACTGCAGTTCATCTCCACTTACAATCTCACACCCTTTGTAATGCGCTGCTTTGTAAGCAAATTCTCAATCCCCTAATTCTCCTTCTAGCAAGTTAAGAAAGTATGTCTCATTAAAATGTATCTATGCATTGTGTTCTTGTAAATCACATCTTCTTAAAAAGGCGTCTCATTATTTTCTTTCCTTAAATATATTGTAGTGTTATGGGCCCAGTATTACAGTTAATATGGTGATGTAATTCATAAAAAATTATGAAAAGTGGTAACCACATCAATATCAGCAATTTCTATAGTGATATTTTTCACAATTTGAACCAGAATCACAAACTTAGGCCCACTGTCGGTGCTATCTGATCTGTACATTGATACTTCTGATATACTTTTCCTCTTTTCATTGTTCTGGTACCGTGGAAAGGAAATCTATTTCAAATACTGTGTATTAATTTGTGTACATGCACTAATTTAGAAGGGCGCCAACGACATTTAAAAAAAGGTTGGTTTGTTAAATCCCAAAGCTAACATTTTTAAGATCAGACTGCAGTATAGGCAGCATTTTATATGAAGAAACACATTACTTTAGAGACAATTTGGAGTGAAAGTATTTATTTTTATTGTCACTGTGACATTTCCCTTCATTAATACCATGTAAACAGGCAAAGTAGAAGGCGCTACTGAAATGCTTATGGGTCCCTTTTCAATATGCAATTTAACAAGGCTTCCTGTGGCTAGACATGCCCTTGGAAGCTGGTAGCAATTGTATCGGCTCTTTACGGATTCTATAATTATGTATTACCAGCCTGATGATTAAAACAATCAAAGGACAGAAAACAGGAATAAAATGATAGCTATTCTCTTTCCTAACAAAAGCAAATGTAAAGTTTTAGTTTTTTTTAAATCCCAGGTTTGACATTGTCCTATGTTTCCTTCAGTCATCCTTATAAAGGCCTGTGTGTTTTTTACTATTTTAGTTTGCCTAATCAATACATTTGTAATTATTCATTTTGAGAGCGTGTGTATATGTGTTTTTGATTATAAAGTCCCAGAACGCCCTTCTCGGGGCAACTAATATGGATGTTTTTTCTACATGGTTGCCATTTTATGAGAATGACTCACTGGCACGCCGTCAGCCACACGGTCTGAAACTCAATCACATTGACCACTCACAGTCCTGCACACACACTCACACCAATACCCTCAACCACACTGATGCAAACACTTTGATCGCCCGAAATCCCACCAATGAAAAAACAAATTCAGTCCTTAATTATTAGCTGCATCTTCCCTCTATAACTCTGCCTTTGGCTCTTAGGAGTTCACCAGATACTAAACCTCCTTTTCTGGTATAGAGGTATACACCTGGCGCCTGTTATCATGCCACTGCAAGTTGTTTTAAAACCGAGATATTTTATCTATTTGCTCCATAGTATAATTTCTTACAAGTAAGTAGACACACTTCTATTAAAATAGAAATTCCAGAAATCGTGCATTGTTTAATTGAGCAGAATGGATGAAAACACTGTTAATGTGTTAGCATGACTGTGTGTGTGTTAGAGTGGGTAAGTATGGAGCCGATGGGACAACTGTGATTTACCTTCATCTGGGCCAATTCCATGAATACCATGATACTATGGTAAATTCTCCTAGACTTGATGAACTTGTAGGCACGGCCGAAGACTTAACGCCGCCTGGGGCGAAGTTTAAAATGCGGCATTTTAACTTCGCCGCTGCCCCCCAGGTACTATGTACCTTTGAAGAGTCCCTGCGGCGAGTCTCCCTGCTGCTGCCACGGTGCGCTTGTAAATGCCTGCCACTCTCCGGCGCTCAGCATTACAAAGCCGCACCTCGAGACCTAACAGGAGACTCGCCGCAAGAGGAGAGAGGAGAGAGGGGCGCTGAGCCGGGTAAAGCGAAACCCTCGGCGCCCTCTCTCTCTCTCTTCCTTCAAAAAAAAAAAACGTTGGGGCGGAAAGTGCCGCCCTTCTAAAAAGTGCACCCTGGGGCAATTGCCCCAGTTGGCCCCATTGTAGGGCCGGCCCTGCTTGTAGGGGTAAAGTGTCTAAAAAAATCCCACAATTCAAAAAGCACAAAAGGAACCAATTTTTGTATTACTAGTACAACATTAAAAGTGACTTTTCAAATGTAGAGCAGTGTTTTCTATTTTAAAACAATGGTAGCTTTTACATAATATTATGGATTGTAGACAGCTGCATGTTTGTCACATGTTTGTGTTCTAGCTCTGTTTTCTGGACTCCGGATCATAATACCTTGTGAAAGACAAAAGAATGTCTCGGCCTTAATCACCTAGACATTGGCACTCTTGACTTCACTGACCACTGAATGTCTATTTCGGAAACAATGTAATGGAACAAGCAGAATTTCATTAGCATTGCCATAAATTGTCAGTTCAATGTTGTATTTCAGTGGGGAAAATTCACTATTATTAATTATTATTATATGTTATTTATATAGATCCAACAATTTACTAAAGAATTATCACGACTGCCTCCAGGTTGCTAGTTTATTAAATAAAATGAATAATCCATAATTTTCTTTAAAGCTAAACTCTGTTAATGTATGCAGTGGTGCATTTAAGGCTTAAATATCCTTTTTAGGGAAATTGTTTATTGTCATTTAAAGGACAGTTTGACAGAGACATCATGGTAGCGTCTTCTGATTAAGCGTGGGCTCCTATTCACAGTTTGAGGCCAAGTTCTGTTGGTTTCTTTTGTCTTGTATATTGTACCTGTACCTTTATGTATTATAAAATAGAGAAATAATAAAGTCGAATAGTGTCAGCTAACAATAGAATGATTTGATGGAGAAAGATGACTCCTTGTCCATACAAGTCCAGGCTTAGTTATGCATGTATTCCAAATACTGATTAAAGTCAGACAACAACTTTGGTTGTGGTGGATGCTAGTAATTAGCTGCGTTGCTACATTAGGAATATGGTAAATACAAATCCATATCTTCATGTAACACATGAAAGGATGCTGTGTAAAAAAGTAATGGGGTGGGATAAACGGTAATGTCAACTGCTAAAATCATTTAGTATATGCATACTTTTTGTTTTACTCCTTAAAGGCGCTGTTCCACCTGCTTTGCCGAATTCAACACTTCTGTAATTACACATAGCACTAGAAATATCATTCTTAGCACTGTTAAGTGTCCGAACCGAACCTAGAAATATTTCTTTTGGCATATACATGCTTGTATACTTATTTGTAATCTATGCTGGTAAAATATGCCATGTGAGACAAAAGTAGATACACTTTTATGTGATTGAACCTTCAGAGGGATATATAAAATGACAAACTCCCTAAGGCTAATTTGCTTGCCATGCTAGAGTATCTAGTATACTGTAACTTTTGTTTTCTTTATACTGCATGTACACAGATGTGGACCAACTGGTCTTGGGACACGCTTTAGGCACTACAACAGCCAAACCCTTGCCTGTGTTGGAAAATCACTTAGATACCTATAGATTTAGCTGGTTTCTATACCATGAAAAGCTTTACAGAGTAGATTGACTGCCATAGATATAATAGGGGTAACATTTAAACATTTGAGTTTGCCCTGGCTAGTAGGAACTGTAGTCCAACAATAGAAAAGTGCAGTTGCATAACACTTCTTGCATTAAAGGTTTGGTGGTATGTGGGCTGGACTGGTGATGACAGGGCATCCCTGTCACTTTAAGGCCTGTGGCTTCCTGGTGACAAGACTATGTGAGTATGGGACACTGGTGGCCGGTGTGCCAGATGGTCAGTCTGGGTCTCATGATATGGAATGAGGACTGCTTAATTTCATTGACCTGTGATATCAAACCAAAAAGAGGAGACTGTCTGCTTTACAGGGAATACATCCCTTGATAAGCTATCAAAATAACATAAAGCTATAGTGCCTTTTTTTACATCTTATGAGATATTTAGCTTTATGAGAAAAGGAACGGTAAATAACTGCAGCATATTAGGTGATGATGATCATTTTCCACTTGACGTATGAGAAAGATTCCAGGTCATTCAATCCCAATGTCACAGGGTCAAGGGAAAGTCAAGTTGTTCTTTGACTATGGAATCTATGACGTCTTATAACCATATTCATGAACATACAGGGAAATATTTCAACATTGTCTGAACCTTCATCAGCAAGGAACTAAAGGGAAAACAATTATGTTTCACTAAAGTCACATAATAGAAAGTATTAACAACTTTCAGCTTTCAGAGTAATGAAGTCCTACAACTATTACAAATATTAAGTACTTGTTCTACTTAGTAGATAACGGACATAAATGAACAAAAGTTTATAGCAAATTTGTGCAACAGCTTTTTCTTTCAAATTCAGGAATGTAAATACATTTGTACAGATGGTCTGTTTTAATACTACATTTCCTTGGTTCGTAGAAGCTAGACAGAAATCAGGACAGGTAGGCTAGAGATCAAATGGGTTGTCAGGGGCCTTTCTTTTGCAATATTATTAATGTATATTGCGAAGTACTTGCTGCGAATACTGAAAAGATCAAAGTCAGATAACATTCACTCATAGTTCACTCATAGACTTCGGGGCTTTTGCCAAATAACTATCATGATATTGTCTATACTAAACAATGTGCACACAAAAATGAATGTTTTCTTATTTGTTCATAGTCTGAATTCTCTTCTCCCAGGCATAAAAGAGACCAAACACAGACTCCAGTCAGCTGGCACTAAGGAGGGAGGTGTGGCGAATGAATGATTTTTTTTTATAGTTGGGAAGAAGGACCCTGGCATACACTACTGAAAAGAACTAAACGGAGGGTTATCAGCAAGCAATTTGCTTTTACACTTGCTGGAAGTCTCGCAAGCTGTACTTTCTGGATGTGCTAAATTCGTCACTGGGGTGCCTGGTATTTCGTACTTTGCTTCTAAAAAGAAAAAAAAAAGAGAATAGAATCTAATTAGATGGGCTGCAAACGGAGAATGCTCTAAGCATCATTGGTGTAACTAAGAACAGAGGAGTAAGAGCAAATCTGGTATTGTTAAAAAAATGTTGATGGATTTTAAAAATCCTGTTCAAGACAGATACAGTCTCTCGCCTGCACTGAGCTGCATGGGCTGACGCACAAGTGACATGTGCTCTATGGACAGTGATTAGCAGAAGGGGAGATTATGTACCTTATATTAACCGTTCTATGGCCATTTTTGGTTTTTGTTGGATTACTTCACTCCAAAGGACTAAAGCAATGGGATTGTCAAGAAGGCAACGGACAGTCTACTTGTAATGGTAAGTGTTAACTTATTCACACACATGGCCAAAGCCTTATGAATGATAACAAAATAACATCTATGTTTTTTCATTTCTGTCTTGTGCCACGTAAGGGTTAAAACAAAACAGCTGCTTTGTAGTTTATAACTGCTACATATCATGCAAGATATACTATAGAAATATTTAACCTTAGTACAATAAAACACTAAAAAGTGTTTTATAAAATGCAAATACAGTGAAAATGATTAAATTGATTTTAATGATTAAAATGATTAAAGTGCCATGGTGACTTGATCTCAATGATCTGTGGATCACAATGATACATTTATTATGCATTTTTAACGTGACTACTCTTAACAGGTGCCTGACACTCCAGCCAAATCATTGCAACTAAGAAATAGGGAAACATCAGTGTGTAAGTGTAATAAAAAAAAACAAAACAAAAAAACATTCTTTTTGAAAGTCCAATGAGCTTTAACCATTGGAGTGCAAGAGGGATGAACACTGAACATGCACTAAAATCAATGGGGTTTGTGTTACAAAATGATATTGTGTGTGGGGGCAATTTATCACAGTTCATAGCCGTTGCTTGCTTATGGATGCTTGATGTTTGGTTGGAGGCAGAAAGTTACTCTCATGATACATGCATTTCTGGTATGGGAAGTTACATTAAAGGTGTTGTTCCACCAACTCTGCTTAATTTACACTATTAGAAACATCAGTGTTGTTCCTTCCCAGATTTTTTTTTCGCACTTAATTGTGACTTGTGACACAAGAGCAGGCACTGAATGATTGTTGCCATAGAAATTATTAAAGAAAGAATAAAAAGGCAGAAGTATTAGGGTTTACTTGCTTAACATGCTAGAGAGTGCAATTAATGTTGCTCTAAGTGGAACAGTGCTTTTGTGATATGGTATTTGTGACAGCAGCATAGAAACAATGATTCAGTCAGATACCAGCCAGTAAAGTGCACCACTCAGGAAATTAAAGGACACTGCAGGACATTACATTGTTTGAATGACAAAAAATTGGATCAAACAGACTATATTAAAGTCCTGTCCATAAGTGGCTCTTTTTCGTCCGACACATTAATAGCTGGGAAATGTCACTGTCACTGTGAATGCTTCAATATGCATTCTTCCAAAATAATAAAAAAAAAAAACAAGTAAAGCACTTACCTAACACAGAAGAGACTTCCCTGCAGCAGCAGCTGCCCTCCTCCTCCTCCATGACCCTGCATTTCTCATCACTGATTGGCTGCTTGAAGCAGGACCAGTGTTCAGAAAAATGTCAGGAGAGATCTGAGAGGTATTGGTGGTCAAACATGTATAAGGTCAGGAACAGAAGGGTGTTGGTAGGCACTGGGAAACCAGGACTTGGAGGAGAGCAGTGCTGGGACAAACACAAAAGGGTACCAGAGCCCCTGTGTCAGCTCTTTCAATATTTAGAGTACATGGCTCCAAAATTGGATGTTACTCCTTTAAGAATCAACCTGTACTTGGAGGTTGGAGATGATGTTCCAGCTGCATGCAGATGGTGTTCTGAGTCTAATTCTCCTATTAGTAGTGTTGGTGACAGTCTGTGATTGATCTGCAACATCCTCCGCAATGCAAGACTTTTCGCTTTAATGGAAGTCTTGCATATACAATTAAAGGGGGACTCACACCAAATTATTTTATACTTGTATCAGTTAAAAATGAGTGTCTCAAATGCAATCACCCGACTAGTGGGAATCTATGGAGGAACGGCGTTGGCATAAACAATCGGCTTAGTATGGTGATTGAGCAGGGAAAGTCAACCAGAATATCACATGACTGACAACAATGGCAGCCCCCACATCTGCAGATTTTATTTAAACAAAATGAAATAACAGTAAACTTTCTTCAATGAGGATTACCATAATGTATACAGAACTACATTAAATGGTCAAAAAAATATACATTTCTCCATGGGACTTGGAGAGTTTTGCTTGGAAGGGGAAGATGGTTGTTGATTAAGCCAATAGACGCCTCGACTACAGGTAGGAGATATGTGGATGGCATTGAAAAAGGTTAATTATATAAAAACAACACAGAAACATTTTATAGGTATTTTTTCATTTCTATTGCATAAACAACCTATCGGTAACTGTTTTTGTGTCAAAATGACAATTGCTTCTGGAAAGCATATGATTGAGGGAATGTACAACATAAGTAACTATTTCTTGGATGCTGCATTTTGTTACAAAAGTATTAGTCCATAGTTTGGCCAGATTCTCCGTACCTAACTAATACAGATTAAAGCTCAGTTTGTGATCAGGGCGTCTGTCACCAATGGTTGAATTTGGAAGGTTACAATGAAGGTTTCTTTTTTAAGGGTCTGAGAGGGTCGGGTGAGGCCGACCTTAAAGGCCTCAAGACAAGGGAGCACCTTATGGTAGTTGTGATTAGGTTGTACTCACTGAGTAGTGAGTACTATATATATATATATATATATATATATATATATATATATATACATATGTATGTGTGGGTTTGATGGTCAGTTTAAGTTTGACATGTATAAGGGTGTGTGAGAATTACTTTATGCCCATATTGATAAGGCCATCCCTGCTCCCACGTCTAACTCCATACTCAAAGCGTTATTTTTTAAAGTTTTAGTTTACTAAGAGGTGAAAGTGGAACAACTTTATGGTTCCAATCTGCTGTCAAATGTTCTATTTAACATATTTAATGTTTAATTCCTCCTGCTATTTTATCCAAAGAAAGAATTACAGTGTCTAAACAGAAGTACATTTTTAAATGTCAGAATTAAAAAGGGTTTGGAAAAAATCTTTAAAATGCCTATAACATAATTTCTATGTGTAGGTATTTTTTAGTATATATACCATATGACAAATTTATTTTACAAATATGCAGGTTTTGGGTAGGCACACAGTTCTCATGTTGTTTGGAATTCATTATCAAAGGCCATTTTCAACCCTTTTCATAAAGAAACTTACCAGGGTTTCCTAATTGCCACTGAGAGCTTCTGTATGTGGCTCATTTTATGTAGGGTTTTACAGCAGTCCTCTTCATTTAGTAAATAAGGTATGTAGACACACTAGATTTTCAGGTAACAAACACACTGCAACATTTACTATGCGAACATAATTTACTTTACTGAGATAGAAGCGGAACAGCCTCCCACTAGATAGAATTGTTTTATGAATATATAATATTATTATTATATTTTATTTATATAGCGCCAACAGTTTACGCAGTGCTTAATACAATACATATATTCAAGGGGTATGACAAGACGAGAATTGACAGACTAGACAAACCGATACATTAGGTGGAGAGAGCCCTGCTCGCAAACTTACAATCGTGAGATATGTTAAGAAATGTTGAAAAGTTGTTTGTTAGTCATTGATATCGTCAAGGTTTTTTTCCCATGCTGAAAAGCTACTAAGTGTATATTGAGGAATCTCCTGGCAATAACTATAAATCGTAACATTTAAACACGTTAGATACATTAATATTTGCTTTTATGTCCGATATACATAAATGTCAAAACATGAAAATAAACTTTTCTTTCCAAATTGTTTGTCTGTCGGTATCTCTCCTGGAGCTATGACTTAACATTCATGTCCCCTTGGTCTCTTCCTGCTTGGCATACTAATGTTCAGCTCGCGGTCTTTCTCAGGCTTTCAGATAAATCCAAAATGTCTGTTTGTCTACAGTGGCATTTAGAGCTGCCAAGATTTCAGATTGTTCATTATTTTCACTCCTTCCCCTCGCGCATTACGTGTAAGGTAACATAAAGGAGCTTTTCATCGGCGCTCCGAGCTCCCCATTCTTACATTCACAGCAGCTTGACGCGATGCTGCAGAGTCCCTTTGTATTTGCTAAGCCGGTTTGTTTCAGATCACGGCCTCTCTAATGCCACTGTTGCCGGGATACATAGGGCACTAAAATGTCATGGTGTGTCATTCTCAATGTAAATCTATGGAGAGCCTAAGTAGTTTCTAGTTCGGTGCAGCTAGAGTTCAAGGCCTTATACCCACACTACTTTATAAGCTATGTTAGAAACAGAGGGTGTTATGTACAAAATGGTTTTGGTGCAAATTCTTATCACCATAGCAATCGATGAAATGTTTCTTCCCTTTTGATTATCTCATACATGATCCCTATAAAATCTGTCGGTCAGATAAAAGCCATTTGGTCCATGTACTCGGTCCACAAGCCTTCATTCCTTTATTGGTCCTTAGACTAGACTTCTAGTTAGGATAGCCTTATCTCTGGTATGTTCCCAACATATGGCCAAATTTGGCCATAACAAGTGAATTCAATATTCAAGATGAACTTAACTCAATGAAATGTTTGCTCTGTTGAGTTAAGAGGTATATGTTGGCCAGATATCACAGGAGGAATGGTTGTCCGTAGCTGGAATGTGGAGGTTGTCTAAGTTTTCATATTTCTTACTTGAGGTGTTCTTCAGAACCTTTTTCTGCACATTCCTCTGTAGCCTTCACAAGACTTGACTGTTCTGGGTAAGCAGACGCATTGGTCAAGGTTGATGGTTTTTAGTAAATATCCCATGGAGCATTCAAAATATGGAACCCCTGCATGTGAACATAGGCACCTGATCAGAGAAGCTTTATTATTCTCGCACTATATTGATCAGTGTAAACAATCTAGAGTGGAGTAATGGTACCAATCAGATAATAACGTAAATCAGGACTGTCACCTGCACAGCTTTTTGCAAACTGTAACTACATTTATTAAAACTGCCTATAAATACAAATGTAAATACATTTATTAAAACTGCCTATAGAGATTGTACTATTTCGTGTTTCAGTGTAATCAGTTTGTATTTCTTTGATGTAAAATTAAGGGACATTTTTACTTTATGGAGTAGGAAATGTGTGTGAAAAAAGTGGCAATGTACTTCCACTGCTGTGCTTCTTCTCTGCAAACTTTACAAACAATTTAAGCAACACCAGCTGTCTCCAGAGAAGTATAGTATAATGATTATATATATATATATATATATTCTACGTAAATAGTAACATGCCAAATGATAATACACTGATAAACTTCGAACTAAAATAACTTTCGCAAAAGAATGTTCAAATTCTATTTCAAAATGGAAAATGTTCATGCATGAGATCCACTAATAGACACATAATCAATATGCTTCGTAGTAGTAAGGGATACTTTTATTGCATCTAAAGTAAGAATGTCCATGTCAGTACTGCCAAGATGGCTGCCCTCTGTAGCTACAATTCTTATGGTGTATATAATGATTTTGCGAATGATTACTGGGAAAGTTTAATGGGGATATATGCTCTTTTTAGCCTTCTGTAGATAATCTGTTCAGTATTAAATTATATCTATTTTTTTCAGCTCTTGTACCATTCTTGATCTTTAACAATGGAAATGACATTTTTAGCATTGACAGTGATGGGACTAATCTCAGAAAAGTAGTGGCCAAAACAGGATCTTCAGTTCTGCTGGATTTTGATATCAAGGAACAAAGGCTTTATTGGCTTGAACGTAAAAGAGGATTTATTGAAAGAATATATCTGAATGGCACTAAGCGCGAGGTAACATTGCACTTGTATTATTTTTAATATTTTTCCTTCTCTTTTCATAACCTTTTTAATAAGACCTGGATTCATGAATGGCTAAAAGGGAGATACGACCATCACATAGTTATCACTTTTATTGGCGTATGACAGAAAATCCCTCACAGAGACCTAAAAAGATTATAAGGCGTTGAGACGTTACAGAGTCCAGTCCCAGTTAACAATAATGATGGGCAGGGGTTGAGCTTAAGACATTAGTTTGAGCATTAGCACTCGCCTTGCATCTTGGTAACAAGTAGATCTAGCTAAGTGCTATCTCTTTTCTTGCTTAGTTCTTCGCTTATTTTGGACAGAAGCTGCTCCACGTTTTGTCTATATCTTGTCCACAAAAATCAGTAATAGACCACCTAACGTGTGCATTAGGGGATCCAGGTAGAAAAATACTTGAATGTTTTTTCCCCTATAACAATTATGTCCTGGAACTTGCTGCGACTATTTCCCCACTTCTTACTGTATCAGTTATTGACACGTCTGTCTTTCATAATACTTATAATTAGTTTATCATTAATCTACAGTTCCTAGTGATATCGAAGGCTAAGATAGCATACCTGCAACACCTGATAATTAAACTGATTATACAACTAGTAACCAAGATAGGTCCAGGGACTTGAAATTAGTCAAGTGGGAACACATTAGGAAAGGCTCACGAAACTATTCTAAAGTATGTGAAAACACTGTATACACAATTTGGTTGTAAAATGGATCTGACTGTGTCCTTTTTTTCCAGAGATTGCGCGCTGTAGGGAAAGGGTCTGCGGGATTTGCAGTGGACTTTATTCATAACCTCATTTTTTGGTCAAACCTTCAGCGAGGCACTATTAAATGGATGAACATGATCAGAAAGAAATCAAGAATTCTTCTGCGAGGTTTATTTAATCCCACCTTCATTGTTGTTGATCCAGCGGAAGGGTATATTACATTTTATATATATTTATATATATATACAGATATAGACATAGATATAGATACATTTTGTTGTAAAGTCACTGTAAATTATGACTCAATGGACTGTGTTTGAAAAAAACCTGACCCCTACTGGTGATTCTGAATATTGGTTGTATCATGTATCGTGGTTAAATATTTGACAATATATTAGGTATTAGGTAGTGAAAAAAGTTCATATGAGTTCATATAAAACCCGGACTGGCCATCTGGCACACTGGGCAAAAGTGCCTGGATATGCTTGGCCGCCCTCTTTGTATAAAGATGGATATCCAGCCATTGGCCATGCTTACATCCGCTTACCTTAAAGTGTCAGTGTCTCCTCATGATTGCCAGTCTGGCCCTGGTTCATATCTATCCAAGATTACGAAATGATACGATGGAATGTTTGGAGCAACAAAACTAATAGCAAATATAAATTCCAGACTTATTTTTTATTTAAATAGTCTGTAACTCATGACTGTAATTTGTTATATAACAGGGATAAGTTTAGCTAAATCTACCCCCCCTGGCTGCATTTGTTTGATTTTACTATTGAGAAAAGAACTGTAAACTCAGCTATGTTTTATTGAAATAGAGTATTTTATGTTATGATCAATACCAGAATACCATTCCAATAACAGTTCATTCTAAATGATATGCCAGCCCAAGACATAATGCCACCT